>JALLAP010000301.1:0-22195 GCA_036939355.1 Thalassiosira profunda | reverse complement strand
TTCAAGAAAGTCCACGGAGCGGCGGCGCAGAAGGCAGATGCAGGCATCGTGGCGAAGGAGGAGGCTGCGGAGGATCAGGCGAGGCAGCTGCGGGAGAAGAAGGAGGCCGAGGCGAAGCTGGATGGGAAGAAGAAAGCGTAACACATGTGAAGGGTTAGAGGACTCTTGCTCAAGGGCTCATGCAGTCTCTCTTCTCTCACCTCCTCGTCCGAGTTGATCGGCCACGATGAGAAAGTATTGTCACTAGTGTTGGGCGAGTTCATCGTGAGATCTAGAATAATTGTCCTTGGTTACGACGGCCAGACACACCATCTTCTTGCTTTCTCTCTCAGTGACAATACTTGCACAAATGGCGGGAAACAGAGAGAAGAAGGGGAGAAGCACGTGCTTCACACACAAACGTCAAGAAACAAACGAACGTCGCGTCCTCCTTGACCTGAGAGTGATGATGGACGTCTAGCCGGTGCTGTATGCGGGCACGAGTTGGGGCGATGCCCCAGCCGACGAGCGGTCATGATGGCGGGCCGGGGAGAGGGGGGGACAGGATGCGGGCGCAGGGCGGGATGTCGTTGCAGGTGAGTGGAGCGCGTCGTGATTGCTGTGACACTCCGACCGCCGGGGTGGGCCCCGTCATCGGCTTGAGAGAGATGCCCGCTGCGGACCGCCGCTGGGTGCCGCGGCAAGGGTGGAGAGCGGGGCGTCGGATGCATAGCAAGGTATCGTAGCCAGCGGGGCCAAGGCGCCGCACAGAGCCGCGGCCAAAATTGGCCACATCGACAGGCTAAGTTAGCATGTTTGGCCGATTTCTGGGACCGAATCGTTAAACAGGTCGGGTCGAATTAGCAGATACTCTGTCGTTTCGTGACGTGGCAGTGCTAAATCACCAGAGCCAAGATTCGTGAGGCAGAGAACCCGGACTGCGGCGACGTTGCCAGTTCCCAAGATTGCTGGGCGGCAGCGCATCGATGCCTCCTTCATTAATCTCACAGTCTCCTCTCTTCTCTCCTTTGCCCACTGCGCGCCGCGCTCACCGATCGGTGAATCGGTGCAGGTAAGTCTCCGCGGAGAGGACGACGTGCTCGGGCAGTGATCAGCCGTGCTTGCTCTTGCTCTTCCATTCATCGTCGTCTCATGCACCCCCTCCCTGCTCTCCTCTGCGTTGGATAGGATTTGAAGCGACAGACTGCTCTACGGCTGGCGGACGGCGAGAACAACCCAAACGATGCGAGCTCCGTGTCGCCGGTAGCCGCGGGCGCGGATCAAAGCCAAACGATGGTGCATTACCAGCAGCATCCGCGCCATCCTCCGGGGCAGCAATACCGGCGGGAACCTCATTATCACACCGCGGTATCACAGCATGCGCCAAAATACCAACAGCACCCTGTTCCAACTAACTATGGCGGGGTCCGGGTTGGGTACACCGCCGAATCGAGAAATTACACCGATTCGCAGCTGGGCGTGGGAGGGGGAGCCGGTGGGAACCCATCCCAGTTTGCATCTCCTCGCACAAATGCAAATTACCGGCAGCCCCTGCAACAGCAATACTCGACGCCGCGTATGCCGCGCCATGCCGCTGCCCTGAAAGACCGGGGCAGCGCCGAAAATAGCGTGGGATCGGACCCATCGGGGGGCAGCGGCGGCAGTGCTGGGTATGGCTACGGAGGAAATCGCAGTGCAATGAAGGGGCATCGGACGGGATCGTACGGGCAGAATTTGGATAGAGCGGGGGCGAACCATCAGCCAACGGAAATGAGATCGCCTGATGGGAGGCACACGCCTGTGAGGGATATCGCTGAGGTGAGATTGACCTGCCAGAGATCTCTGCGATGTGAGAGAACTTGTGCGCTGAAACCACTCTTTTATCGTGTCTGTAAATGCAGGGCCATGTCCTCTTCAATACTCCCAACCAGCGGCGAGAGGTTCCATCGACCCCCTACACCGAGCCATCCCGCAGAAGCCGTCCCCACCAAAACTCGAGCCCGAACTTCAACCGGGCAAAGTCCCCAGATCACTACACAGGAGGGCAGTATCCTAAAGGAGGGGGTGGGGGATACTACAATACGAACCAGTCGCAGAATCAACACGCTCACAGCAAACTCCCTCACGGACTGACGGTCCAAGAGCTGAAGGAGATGACTCGGGCGAGACTTGCGACCGAAGCCGAGACCATGCCAACTGAGTCTTCGGACCAGTCTGTTCATTCGGCTGGGACGCATGGTTCTTCGAAGGGCGGCGATGGATATTTGTCCGGGCGGGGATCCAGTCTCAGCCAGTCCAATGAGACAGTGACGCGCAATCTTGTGCAGTCCAACGAGTCTATCCGGCGCAATTCAGGGCTTGGTCCTCACCCGTTTGGGCAAGCTCAAAGGCCTAGACACCCGAGCCCCATCTTTGGAACCGGCCCCGGTCCTGATGGACTGAGCTCAAGCCAAACGTGGTCTATGGGGGAGGTGTCAGCGTCGAGGGACGTCCACACTCCAGCCGAAGCATCGTTTCACACCGCCGTCAATAGCAACTCTGGCGGGAGTATGCCATTCGCTTCGCCCATGAGTGACTCCAACGCAATGTCCCTCAACCGAGCGCGATGCTTCTCGGCAGGCGCCACTCTGCCCTCCTCGTTTGACCGGCACCAGGCTGCATACTACGGCAATGCCCCTTTGGTTGGCGACGCCAACAGACAACGCTGTGCGACAGCGTCCCCTCCCGGGATGGCGCGCGTGCACGAGGACCAACCTTTCTTGTTCTCCACGGACGACAAAACGAGATTGGCGATACCGCCACTATCCGAGCCACGCATGCGCCTCCACTCCACGGGGGGGCTCAATACCCACAGCGCGGTGCAAGCCTTCAATACGAGCGTGTCGCCGCCACCGAACGTCGGTAGTGGAAGTGCTTTTATGCCTATTGGGAAATCGGAAGAGCAGCTCGTGCCGCCATCCCCGCCTCCCATGGCACTGGATAGGTCCAAGTTTGGAGCCTATGATAGGACTGTCTCGTCGAGCAGCGCTACGAGTGCGCATGGCGACCTGCCCTCGTCCATGGCCGAAGCTGTGTTGGAAAGTCTCACGTCATCTTCAGGCGCCCCCGTCGGAGGCTCTTTNGCCCTCGTCCATGGCCGAAGCTGTGTTGGAAAGTCTCACGTCATCTTCAGGCGCCCCCGTCGGAGGCTCTTTAATTGGCGCATCTCCGTTCCGCCCTACTGAGCAAGAGCGTCTCACCGCCAACTCGCCATATCGTCCGTCATCGATCTCGGACAATGCCTCTTCCAGGGCCTCGTCGGCATTTCGAGTTGATTCTCTTTTGCCCGAGAGTTCTGGCAGCGTGTCCTTGTTCTCGAGTGGGGAGACTAAGCCAGTTTCTCCTGAAGATTCTGGAGAGAGGATGCTGTTGGGAGCGCTCTCCTGGGGTGGTGGCACCGAAGATGACACTGCGCAGTCCAGCATGGGCCTCAGCCATGACTTTGGCAACTTGTTGAACATCGGGGGACCAGCCCTGCGTGGACGAGCAGCCACAGAGCCTGCTTGGTTTGGGTCGAATGAGCCCCATCTCGTGTCTCGCCAAGATCCTGAGCACAGGGAAGGCGCGAAGGGCCCTCCTCGTGTTTCTTCTCTTGTCGATACGAAAGCGCCCGCCAATTTCAATGCCCACCACCCCGGCGGAAGCTACGAGGGCCTTTAATAGAGAGATTGTCAAACCAAGTCGACGCGGCCAGAAGCGGTGGCCACAAACGGAAGGGACTTGGTTGGCTTGGATGTTAGTTGTTAGCTATATTGTATTTGGGATGTTTCTTTGGGAGACTGTTAACAAGGTTGCACTGTGACGAAAGAGTGCGAGGAAGTCATTGGAACTGTGACGTGACGGACTGGGTTAGATTGTGTGTTTGTTTCATATATTAGCGGACGCGGCTGATTGTCCGAGAGTGTTCACTTGAACATGGATTTGGTGTAGATGTGTTTGATGGTGGTCAAGTGATCTCGAGTTGATTTACTAGAAAGACGGGTTATTTGAAGTCTTCGTTCTAGAATCGACTCTCTCCCCACACTCAATCCATTTTGATTTGTTCCCAGAGGGAGGGACGGCATGAGTTTGAGAGAGCAAATCTTCTTGTCCAAAATGCATTTACTATGATCAGACTCCACGGGGAAACACTCCGGAATGCACGCAGGCAGTACCCATCCGTTTCAGACGAGCATTCTCCCCAGTTCCTATCCGTTGCATCTCCCACATGGCCTGCCCTCCCAATTCCATTTCTCAGTTGTCCGTCGGGTCGGCGCCGAAAGAAGTCGTCCTCACCCCCTCCTTATCAATCACCTTGACAATGAAATTGGACTGGTTGATCAAAAACCGCATCTGCAGCTCTTTAATGCAGTGCTCCACGACCTTCACGGCCTGGTCCTCGGTCATCCCCTCGTCCCAATCCCGGTCCATGATCGAGAGGCAAAAGTTGGACGCGTACCCCTGCGCGCCGTACTTGGCCTTGGTGCAGCTCCCCAGGTAATCCATCACGTAGAGCGATCCCCCCGTGGGGGTCTTTTCGTCGTACCCACCGAGGATGACGTTGACCTGGAAGGGGCCCTTGCGGAGGGCCTTGGCCAATTCTCCCCGGCAGAAGTTGGCCTGGGCGTGGGTGGAGAGCTTCATGCCGTCGTTGGAGAGTTCGTAGAGTTTGAGGTTTTTGGAGACGTACTCTGAGAAATTCACGAGGTCGCAGTTCGGCCCCGACACGCCCATGGCCGAGTGCGAGGAGAGTTCTGCTATTTTGTCGAGGTTCTGCTGGTACATGAGGATCGATCGGGCGTTGACCTGATCCGTCGCGAGGACGACTGCGCATCAAAGCAGGGGGGTATGATTTGAGTTAGAAACATATAACGCACGAGATGCGATTGCAAATTTGCAGCCTGTCCCTCATACGCAATTAATGCCAGCGAATATAGGGCAATTGCAAATGCAGCAGCTCATTTTCGCAGCTCAACCCCATCATCTCTGCACATCTGCAGTCGAGCACAAAAGTGGAGGGGCAGGCCCTTTCCTACGCGCCAACGCAGACAACCGCCGAACCAACGCACCTCCCCCGTCATACGAGACTCCGAATACTGTGTCCATGGTTGTGGAGGGCTATGGCGAGGCAGGGAAAGGTGGCCGACGGCAGGGGAGACTAACTAGAGCGGAGACGAAGCGAGCCGAAAGCTGAAGAAATGGGGCCGGCCTGAGCTCTCGTGGTGAAAGCACCAGCCTCAACAAAAAACGACCGTTAGTTCAACACCGGCTTTCTGCACTTGCAACTTGCAACTCGCTCGTCCTCCGCCGCGCCCCGCCCCGCGCGGCCGCCGCCACCCTCTCTAGCTCGCCACCGAGCTAGCTGCATCGTCCTCTGTCGCTCTATCAGATTTGCTCATCATGTCAGCCACGGACGCCGCTATCGGTGAGCGCGGACGTCGGTGAATGTCGTGCGTGCCGTTGCTCCAATGTCGCTCTCACCCCGCTCCTCCTCTCGCTCTTCTTCGCAGGAATGATGGACGGGGCGTACTTCACGTCCCGCAACGAACTCCTCACCTTCCTCAACACGCTGCTGGACCTCAACCTCTCCAAAATCGAACAAACCGCCTCGGGCGCCGTGGCGTGCCAGCTGACCGAATACATTTTTCCCGGCTCGGTCCCGATGTCCCGGGTCAACTGGGCGGCCAAATCCAGCCACGAGTACGTGGGGAATTACAAGCTCCTCCAGAACGCGTTCAACAAGAACAAGATCCAGAAGCACGTCGATGGTGAGTTGGTGTGTGGTCTCGACCTGAGTTGCCGGTCCTTAAAATGATTCCAATCTCACCATATCTTTCCACAGTGGACAAGCTGATCCGGGGGAAGTACCAGGACAACCTCGAATTCTGCCAGTGGCTCAAGGCGTTCTTCGACCAGACGGCGCCGATGATGGCGGGAGGACGGGAGGGGTACGATCCGGTGGCCGTGCGGGCGAAGGGGAAGGGCGGAAAGGCTGTCGGGACGAACAAGGGAGGCGTCGGCGTGAGCAAGACGGCGAGTTCCCGGAGCGGGACGTCGGCCCGGCCGGGCGCGGCGCGGAGCGTGGGCACCGCGCGGACGGGAACGACCGCTGCTTCGCGGGCGCCTCCTGTCAGGTCTAGCAGCGGGCGCTCCGCCGCCTCGACGGGCAGCGCGCGCTCGACCGCCTCCCGCCCCGGCTCGGGATCCTCCGCCGCCTCGAAGGAGAACAAGGCGAACGCCCGCCCGCCGGCCCAGCCGCGGAGCAAGGCCGGCGCCCCCACC
The DNA here is from genome assembly GCA_036939355.1 of Thalassiosira profunda. Taxonomy (NCBI): domain Eukaryota; phylum Bacillariophyta; class Thalassiosirophyceae; order Thalassiosirales; family Thalassiosiraceae; genus Thalassiosira; species Thalassiosira profunda. The sequence goes on along the minus strand of JALLAP010000301.1, from coordinate 15,916 downwards.
TCGGCGGCCAGTGCGGCCAAGGTGGCCAAGCTGGAGGAGGAGAANGCCGCGGAGCAAGGCCGGCGCCCCCACCTCGGCGGCCAGTGCGGCCAAGGTGGCCAAGCTGGAGGAGGAGAACCGCGCGCTCAAATCGGAGACTGCCGCGTTGACGACGAAGTATTCGGAGCTGGAGCTCGCCTCGTCGGAAATGGAGATGAACTTGAACACCATCGAGAGCGAGCGGGATTTCTACTTTGAGAAATTGCGGGGCATCGAGGTCATGCTGCAGGTCTACAAGGAAAACGAGGAGGCTGAGGCGGGGAGCGGCGACGTGACTCGGGTGATGGACTCCATCTTCAAGGTCATGTACGCCACGCAGGACGACGACATTGCGGTGGACGACGAAGGAAACCTCGTCGGGGACATCACCGTGGACGCCTCCGTCAACTCCATCAACCAGAGCGCTTTGGTCCCCCCGAAGGCGCAGGACGATCAGGGAGACGAGGAGCTGCTCACCTCCGGTCTGGACGAGTCTGCCGCTGGCGCGGACGTGGTGCCGGAGGAACCGGAGGCGGTGCCGCCCGTGGAGGCGCAGTTCTCGAGCGACAGCGACGACGAGGAGCTGCTCACGGACGGGCTGGACTCGCCCCCTGTGGAGAAGGTGGTGGGGCCTGCTGTGGAGGTTGTTGTGGCCACGGAGGCTTTGGACGAAGACTCGTTTGCCGACGAAGACTTGCTGGCTGATTAATTCGGCCACGGATGCTTGTGACTCCTTCGTTCCGGACATTGTATGCCACGGAACGTTTGATGATAGTGTTCGTTGGGTTCCGGAGAAACGCGGCGCATGTTGGCCACGTTAAATGCATATCGTAGATTTTCTGATCATATTACACACCAACGCGTGCTGAGAACACTTTGGAGCCTGAATTTCACATCACACAGCTCTCAGCCGCAAAAGAATAGTATCTACCATACCTGTGATAACGATACATTTCTTGCAAGATGACCAAGAGGGCAAACAACATTTCGTGCTCTGGGTTTGTTGCTAAAGTTTAGTGAGAGGTGAACATTCGCGTCAATGGAGCGTTCTGTCCAGGACATCCCAAAAGCACTGCCTTCGACGAGGCGAATGTATCGTACTAGAAGAGTATCAGAGTAACTCAGACTCCATCTTCCTTTGCTGGTTGCCATTTTCACAGCTGTTCGTTCTGGACGTTGCACGCACCGCCCAGAACAAGATCGAAAGATCTACACGACAGGTTTAGAAGTGCCCCGCGTTGAACGGCGCCTCCGTAAGAGCGGGCACCGATCCCGGAATGTAGTGCGCCGAAATGAACGAAAGGATGGCAATCTGGGCCAGGCGTCCGTTGTTCAGCTCCCTCGTTCGCTTCACCTCCATCGTCTCCTTGCTAACGCCTGAGAAGTCGATCTTCGGGAAGACCATGGTCGGGTACTCCCCACCCTTCATGTAGTGCGTGCCCTGGTATCCCTCCGACACGAGCTCGGCCACGAAAATCGTGAAAAGGATCTGCGCCTTCCCGGCGGTCGGGACGGCCGCCCACGCCTCGGGGGGGCTCATGGTCGAGAGGCTCTCGAAGCTGATGTCGCTCGAGAGCATGCCGGGGAAGTGGATGCCGGCGGCGTTGACGAGGTATCCCGTCGTGGCGACCATCGCGCAGCGGCCGTGCTTGAGCTCGGCGGCGCGGAACCAGCGGAGGGTCTCGTCGCTCCCGAACTCGGCGAGGTTGAAGGGGTCGTAGTTTTTGAGGGGCGCGGAGCCGCCGCCGAGCTCGTCGAGAGTCAGCGACACCTGCGTGCTCGCCCGCTGTGGAGTCAGGGGAGAAACGGAGTATGAGATTAGTTTGCAAAGGGCATCTCTCTGAATCGACGCCTGCGTTTGCAACAACATTCACGATGCACCCACACCGACACACACCTGAGTGGGAGCAGGGGCGAAGGCGGCGGCAGCGCCGACCAGGGAGAGGCAGATAGCGGCGGACTTCATGGTCTCGAGGGGGTGTTGTTGTGTTGTTGTAGTTGAGCGAGGCTTCAGTCACGGGTTCAGGTTGAAGTGAAAGATTCCCCTTGCTTGCTCTAACTTGGAATCAAAAGCGTGACTCGATAGATAGAGATAGTTATGAGTACCTAAGTACGTACATACGTTTGTACACATCCCGAAAAATATCCCAACACGGCTAAAACGGCCTCAAGTCGGTGCCCATTAATGCGCACCGATGTCATGCCTGTCCCGAAACTGCTGGTAAGCCGCATACCCCTCGGGGATATGAGACCGATACCAGCTCGAACCACCGCCCTGACCAGGGCGATACCGATTGTTGCTGCTGTGGGCGTTGTATGCCTCAGCCGCCTCCCGCCGCGTAGCCCGAACGAAGTGCAGTCGTCGCTGCTTGAGCTGCGCGTTTCCCCGAACGATGGCCACTCCAATCGCTCTCCGAAATTGCCTGTGCATGATCGGATAGGCGCCATCGGAAGCCTCGGATCTCAAGCCCTCTTTCAAAGCTAATAGAAAGTGCAGACTTAGAGTTAGATACTTATCAATCGTGAGCAGCTCTCGTACCTACTTAGGCGGGGGCGCTGGGAATGATAGAATGGGTGTATCCTGGGATCGATACTTCTCTTCACTTCATTGCCGACAATGCTTGTAGTTTGTGGGAGCGTGATCTTCTAACTCAGAGCTACCAGTTAAACTCGTCGCCTTCAAGCTTCATCGTCGTCGTTGTCACCGCCCGCACCAGTCGTAGACGCCAGGCCGCTCCATGCAAAGCCAATGGCTTCGAGTCGTTCTTTTCTGTCTTCCAGAATGTTTCCCTCTCTGAAGCGATCGCGCTGACGACCGACCCACTTTCCAAGAGATCCAGCGCGTGCTGGGACCATGCAATGGCCATGCTCTCGCTTGAAGTCAATCAGTTCTTGGTATCGCTGATCCCAAAGGTCGTTTTGGAGCCTTGAGCTGGTGGTGCCCGACCCCAATGTCCACTCGAACCCGATTGCCTCGAGACGTTCTTTTCTGTCTTCCAGAATGCTTCCCTCTCTGTGGGCGTGGCGCTGTGTGCTTACCCAACGCCCTAGGGATCCAGCACTCTTTGGGACCAAGCAATGGCCATTCTCTCGCTTGAAGTCGATCAGTTCTTGGTATCGCTGATCCCAAAGGTCGTGTTGTAGCGTTGAGTATGAGCTGGTGGTTCCCACCCCCACAGTCCACTCGAATCCAATTGCCTCGAGGCGTTGCTTCCGATCGTCCCGCATTTTCCCTTCTTTGTGGGCCCTGCGCTGTGTTTTGACCCACCCGCCAAGTGGTCCAGAAGTTCGTGGAACGTTGCAATGCCCATTTTGTTTCTGGAGAGAGAACAGTGTGAGCAGGTACGCAGCTTGTAACCATGGGAAGGGCACCCCGCACTTACCTTGAAGTCTTCAAGCTCATTGAACCGCTCCATCCAACGCGCCCCCAAGGCGGAAACATGATCTGGGGCGGCTTCTGAGACTCTTTCATCTGAACCTGCATCATCCAACTCAATGAAATCGCTGTCATCGACATCGTTGGCGTCGTCGCCTCCACCACCAGCTACGTCATCCGACTCATCTGAACTGTAGCCAGTCTCGTCGCTTTCGTCATCGTAGACATCCTCGCTATTGGTTTCGATCCACTCATCAAAGTCTTCGTCCTCCTCTTCAGCATCCCCTCCACCCTCTGGTTCGTCACTATCGACATTGCTCGCCTCTTCAATTACCGAGGCTGGGGCGTAGGGCGTTGTCACGCCATTGATCGATCCGTTGGCGACGTCTCGATTCTTTGATATCGGCACTTGTGTCCTATTCCTCAACAATTTCTTCCNTGATCGATCCGTTGGCGACGTCTCGATTCTTTGATATCGGCACTTGTGTCCTATTCCTCAACAATTTCTTCCGGCTCAACTTGATGGAGCCTTGCACATGATCGATTTTGGTGCACAATACCTGCAGAGAGGAGGAGTAGAGAGAATCAGTTACAGTTGCAGTTGAACGGCTGGATGGAACAGCGCCATGGCTTCCTTACCTCGATTTTGTCTCCGACTTTCAGGTGAGACTTTACGAGGCCGAGATTTCCGCCGGGGTGCTTTCCCGCCGCGTCGTCCGTGAGTTCACTGACATGCAGCAATCCTTCCTTGTTTCGCAGCAGCTCAACGACAGCACCGAAATCCTTTATCTCGATCACTGTGCCCTCGTAGACACCTCCTACTTCGACGTCGGACACAAGATCCATGATGACTCGCTTGGCCTTTGCGACGCTCGTCGGGGAACCAAAGATGATGCACCGCCCTTCCTGGGAAAGATCCAGAGAGATACCGAAGCGATCCTCGAGCTGCCGCAACACTGCTCCTCCGGGGCCGACCAAGTCGCGTTTCCTGTTCGGATCAAAGGCAATAACTTCCACGCGAGGCGCCGTGCTCTTCAGGGAGGGTCGCGGGTGAAGGCCAGGAAGAGTGCTCCGGCATTCGTTCTCCATTGCATTCAAAATGGCTCGCCTTCCTTCTTTGGCAAGGTCGAGGGCGGCGAGCAAGTTCTCAAGAGGGAGAGGTTGCTTCACATCCAGCTGCATCGCTGTGATTCCGCCATGCTATGGGTTGCAAAACGATGAGATGACCAATAGAGAGTAACGCTGGCGACAGAGTCGAAGAAGGCACTTACTGTTCCGCAAATCTTGAAGTCCATNTGACCAATAGAGAGTAACGCTGGCGACAGAGTCGAAGAAGGCACTTACTGTTCCGCAAATCTTGAAGTCCATATCGCCGTAGTGGTCTTCGGTACCGGTAATGTCCAAAAGCAATTCGTTCGAGCCTGGGGCAAGGCCAACACTGACGCCCGCAACTGGAGCAATCATTGGCACTCCAGCATCCAACAATGCGAGGGACACCCCGCAAGCTGATGCCATCGACGACGATCCATTGGAACTGGTCACCTCGCTCGTCAATCGAATGGTGTACGGAAAGTCATCGATATGCGGTAGTGCTGGCAAGACCGCCTTCTCGGCGAGATTTCCATGCCCAATGGCTACATCGCCAACAGCGTTTGCAACATCAGATCCAGAACTAGGGAGAAAATTCATTAAGCCAGACAAAGGCACTCACCTCGTCGATTGGCAGATGCCCCTGCTCTTGACTTTACCACTCCCGTCGAGAAGTCTGGGAAGTCGTAGTGGAGAAATGCCCTCTTCACCTGAAGCAACATGCAACGCAAGCCAGATTGATCAGTTCAGGTATGCGAGCCTTTCGCGAAGCGCAACAGATACATAGAACAACACCTACCTCGCTCAAAACCCCAGAATCGCCCGTAAGCTCTCGTCCTGCTTTCACTCGCCGCGTGTTCATATCTGCTTCCATTTCGGCCTGAGTTCTGAGAAATCGCAGACTCCCAATGGGGGGAACGTTCTCATCGTCGCCTTGTATTTCCTCCTTTCCTTGCCCCTCGAAGGAGTAGGGATCAGCAATTGGCAGGCCTTCTCTTGGAGCGCCCTAAAGAACGAATGGCAGAACTGAGTGTTAGAAAAGAGAATCCCACGCAAAGAGTCGTCCCCGTCTCTGTCTACTCACCATCGTCGCTGTGCACAAGACCTGCGTCTCGCCCCTCGAGAAGAGCGCCGATCCGTGGACCGAATCCGGAAAAATCGGAGCAGTTGCGGCTATGGGCCGCACGACGTTGAGTCCCGGGCGCCCATCAGCGCGAAGCTTCCTCGCGGCGCATTCTGTCATGGCCCTCTTCATCGTGCACTCGTGGACGTGATGCGACAATTTGACGAGGCATTCCGAGCCCTCGCCCTCACGAATGGCGGTGCGATATACGCCGGCAAGCCCTTCGTCGTTTGGCATGAACTCCTCACGGAGTAATCTCGAGATTTCGGCTTGCAGCACATTCTCTCTGCGGCCACGGACTTTCTTCGACAAAAGACTGCCTTCGTGAATGCGAGCCGAGTCATCGGAAGCGAGGCTTTTGGATTGCCCACCACTGCATCCAAAGAGCTTCATTGCCACATCCTCCAACCTCGACCAAACAAAGGCATTCGCCTCGTCAACGATCGCAATGCCATCCACGTCGGCGAACGGACCCTCGCTCACTGTTGACGCTGCTCCAAACGAGTCCAGTCCAAGCAACTGGGCCACCTCCTCGTCTGTCATCAAGCCCTCGTCCTTTTCCTGCGCCATCAACTCGACCTCCTGTGTGTATGTCTCCCGGAGATCCTCCTGTTTCTCGATGATAGGAAGAATGGCCTCGTGCGCCAAACGCAGTGCACTGGTCACGCTTCCCTCGGCAATGCCTGGATCTTGGGGATGCTCCGCATTGTTCAATGGCGGGCCCCCGTTCGCAGAGAATTCCAGCATCAAGGTGCGAGCCTTGGTTCCAGCGTAGAGGAGCTCGAACTGGCACTCGCCCAATTCTTCTTGCGTGGGGTCGAACACCACTGCACCATCCTGCATGACGGCAAGCTTGACGCAAGCTGCTGCTTCCGCAGGGACTGGAAGGCTAGGGTGAGGATTGGAGTAGGACGATTGATACAGAGCTGCAATCGCAGAGTTGATGGCCAGCGCCGTCGGATCCGCGTGCGTCCGGTCCAGCGAGGCATCGTCAGCGGAGGGCCGCGGGTCGTACGATTGCACCTCGCAATTGACCACGATGTTTTCCGGCAATGCACCGCCGGAAGAAGGCGACGCCAACCCCATCATCAGCCAGGGACGCACAGTCCGGTCTACCACCCTCGCCGACAATACCTCCTTGTCGGACAGCGCGCCTGTGTTGTCCCGCCGGCGTCGATTTCCGGGGATCTTGCCCGAGGCGTGGTATCGCTCGCGATATTCCACCTGCAGCGGAACAAACGACGCCCCCGACTGCGCGTCGGCCCTTTCGATGGCCTCCATAAGAAGCTTCTGGGCCGCTGCTGGCTTTTGCTCCGCGTCCACCTCCAAACCGCCCTCTTCCTTTCTTGGAATGATCCCTGTTGGGGTGGAAGGGGTGGCGCCATCCAGAACGACGGTGACGAGGACGCTCGTGCTCCCGGCGTGTCCCAATATCGTTCCATCGGCCTGCGTGGTGATCAAATCTCCCACGAAGGCGGGAACGGGGGAGGACCCCAGCCCCATTAAACGCGGTGCGGAAACTGGTTGAGGTCGGGCCAGTGCAACCGGGACCGCCGGTTGGACAGCAGAGGAAGAACCAGGCTCCGTCGGAAGCGTCGATTCCAAACTCGCGTACGCACTCACTGGCCAATCGACGTCGACGATGCCAGACTGGGCATAATATTGTTTCTGTAACTCAAGCAGCACGGCCTTTCGTCGCCCGCCTTTGTACCTTTTGCGCAAGTTCTTGTATTGAGTAGGCGTCACCCCGCACTCGCGCAGCAGACGCTTTCCCTGCATCTTCCTCTGGAGGCGGGGAATCAACTTCCCCCCTTCACTATCACTGACAGCGAGGTGCTGCTTCTCGATCTCGGCAATGTCCTTGTTCAGTTTGGCCATGGCCTTCAAACGACGAGTACCACTGAGTGGCGGCGGCCCCTCAGTGGTCAGGGCGGTGATCCATGTAGTGAAATCCGCGGCGTAACGTGCCTTCTCCTGTTCGAGGTGCCCCTTCATCTCAGCTACGGTCATACTTGCGGTGGGTTGTTTTAGTGGGTCCACCCCCTCTTTTGGGCTCACAGAAGAGGAAATAACAGGCTCTGACCGAAGCGTAGATTCCAATGCATTCCCCGGCCAATCATCGCCGACCATGCCAGACTTGGCATAATATTCTTTCTGCAACCCAAGCAGCATAGCCTTTCCTTGGGCGTTTTTGTAAATTGTCTGGATTCTCTTGTTGAATTGGTTCGGCGTCGCCCCGCACTCGCGCAGCACGTGCACGTCCCGCATCTTCCCATGGAGGCGGGAACCAAACTTCCACAGATCGCCATCATCGCTGGATAGGAACTCCTTCTCCATCTCGGCAATTTCCTTGTTCAGTTTGGCCATGGCCATCAAGCGACGGGTCCCACTGAGTGGCGGCGGCCCTTCAGCGGTCAGGGAGGGGTACCATGTCGCGAATTCCGCGGCGTTATTTCTCTTCAGTTCCTCGAAGTGCTCCTTTCTCTCTGCTGCAGTCATACTTGCGGTGGGTTGTTTTGGTCGCTCCGTGCCCGTCAGCGCCCCCCGCAGATCCCCCCTTAGGTCGGTCGCAAGCCGGCCGTCGGTCAATCTGCCCTTCATGTTTCCTATCCCCGAGCTCAAGGATCCGCCTGGAGCTTCGTCCATGGGTGCGAACGTGTCTGGGATTTGTGCCGAGGCGGTGGATGCTGCGGATGGGGGCGGAAGCGGAAGTGTGTCGCCTACCAGCTTGACAGGGGGGGTGTCCGTCTCTGGCGGCGCCACTTCAGGAACAGACCGATTTGTCTCCAAGCTGGCATTTGCAACAGCACCCGCAGCTTTCGCCCGGCTCTCCTTCTCCTTGAGCAAATTGGGCGGCAGTGGAATCGACAGAGACGGAGTCGACAGGTCCAGAGGGGGTATATCAAAATCGTCCTCGTTCGCCGTGCTCAGGAGTCGCCGCGGGTTGCAATTTTCCTTCCGACGGAAGGATGCGGTTGCCAAACCCGTGCGAGAGGCGTCGAACGGGTTCCCTGCCACTCCCAAAGCCCGGGATGGGCCGCCCATTGCGATGATGGGTCGTCGGTGCACGTGTTGTGCGGATGACTGCCCATCGCCATCGCGAGTTGTCGAGGACCAGCGGCGGCGCGAAGAAAATGGAGCCACCGCCTGCGGCCGCGGCGGCCGGAGCCGTGCGGCGCGGGAGGGGATCATCGCCGGCAGCGCGGCGCGGGAGGCGCGTGGCGGGCGTGGCGAGGGCAGGCTTTGGGTTTGTGTTTGTGTGGCTGTGGTGGTTTGGATCCTTATTAGAGTTATTGGCTAACCTAAACTTGCAAAAGTGGGGATGGTTCGGGGTCATCCTCATTTTCCAGTTTCACCGACGCAGACTTGCAGAGCAACACAGAGCCATGCGGAGAACCACGGCCACGGCGGCTGTCGTCGCGGCGGCCCTGGCGCTGCCCGTCGGCGCGCTGCGGGGGGCGGGCCAACGGAAAGGCGAGGGCGCCCGGAAACTCCGGCCGGCGGACGAACGGGAGCTCATGCACTTCACCGTCGAGTTCGAGGAGTGCAAGGGCCGGGGCATCCAGAAGTGCGAGGAGTTGATCCAGAAGGACGTCGAAAAATACCCCGGCGTCTTCGAGGGCCGAGACCATCTGAACTACGAAGTGCATCAAATACGAACGCGCGACCAGCCCAATTACTACAAGGTGGGGCTCCGGACGAATGTGGAGGAGACGGGGGTGGTTGGGGTGAACGGGGACGGCTTGGTGTATTATCCCTGGCAGTGGTGCAAGACAGCCGATGACTGCTACGATATTGGTCCCTGGGATTGTAATGTGGGCACTCCCTTAACGGTCCGGCAGTGCTGCAAGATGATACGTGCGTCTGTTCCTGACAGGGATGTGAACGGTCATCGCATCGACTGCTACGCGAGTCCGCCAATCGGCAGTGCGAGCAATCCGGAAGACAAAAGTAGAGTGTTGCTTCGCGTCGATGGCAATAAAGTGGTCGGGGCCCCGAAGAATGAGTAAATGTATTGCAAACAAACCATCTATGAATCGTCTCGCAACATTTGACGTGCCCACTCCGGTACCTTCAGCCCCAGAGTGACGTAATCAATTGATAGAATCTCCAGCCCCTTCCGCACTGTCTGCGCCGTGTAGAATTGCTGCACCTTGGCCGGAGCGTGCGTCGAGTGGAACCGTCCTTCGAGTCCGGTATTCTTCTTCCCGGTCTTCACCTTGTCCATGTAATCGAAGCTCGCGTTAAGAATTTCCGGGAGTGGCCCGCCGTATCGATCTGCCATTCGCTCGAGGTCTAACATAAAGTCCTGGCCCATGTTTCCCACGAAATCATATGTGTCAAGCTTTCGATACAGGTCGCAGGCCAAAGCCTGTGGTGTAAAGTGCACGTTCCATTTCAGTGGCATTGCGTCCACGTAGGCTGCAAACCACTGCTTGTCGTGTGATTCGAGGCCCTTCGTCAACGATGGATACAAATTGCCCTTGCGATCCACCAAATCCTTGCCGGCATTGAATACGACGTTGGGCTCGCAGTGCCCCTCGATTCGCCGGACGTTCGGCTTGTAGCATTTATCGAGGAAGCCCGATAACAATCTCTCCAACGGATCGCGCAAGAATACCGCCCAGGGTGATCCCTCGGGCATTTCTTTCCTTGTTCGCCAAATACAATTTCTCTTGCCGCACGATCCCGGGACCGTGCATTCGTCGGCGTTGAGCCTGCAAAACACCCTCCGCCACTCTGTCGTCGCCACCTTGCCAATCGTACAGAAGTTGAAGGCTGGCTGCGTTGTGTAGAAGTGGTGCCAAAACCCGTACACGCCGTTGCTTTGGGCATCGCGCAATAGCGTTTGGAACCACCAAGGAATTGGCGGCACGGTTATATTCGCCTCCGGCGGGGGGTTGAAATACTCCAGAGTCTTCGCCATGCACGCCTTGCCGTCGACGCCTTCTCGGCAGGGCAGAATGTGGGCGTAGGAGCTGTCGTAAGACCGTCGTATTATGCGATCCGCTTCGTCCTCGTCCACCTTCTGCTCCTCTACGTGCACTCTGCTGTCCTCTTCTCTGCCCTCGTCCGCTTCATAGTAATATTCATCGTCGTTTGACGTTGCATACAGCCCCGCCGACGATGTTTGCTGATAGATATTGAGCGCCACCATCACGAAGAGCAGAAGGACCAGCATTTTATTGACCTGCCCCCCTGATGCAGGGGCGGGTGGCGAGGGGACGCCATTTCCATTCGCCAGCTTCGTTTGCAACTTCTCGCGCATCGTGCTTCGTGCCATTGTTGGCATCTGCAACGCACATGCACCGAGCGCCACAAACCCTCTCCTCGGTCCTCCACTGAATTACAACCCCGCTATACACCCGCCTATCTCTCTCCCGCCCGGAACCGTTCCCTCCGTGGTTTGGCGCGGCTTGGTTGGGTCAGCGCGCTGAACGTGGGGGGCTCCCGGCCTGCGTTACAGAGAGCAACTTGTGGAGTCGCTACGTAGAGTAAGTACCACTTAGCCGTTAGGTACCTGCTAGGTTGGAGCCATGTGCAACCCTACCTCCTCAACATCTAATCTCCTATGAGTAAGTATCTACAAACGACTTCGCACAATGCTGCCCAGTCCAAGAACCTCCTTCACCAGCTGGGCATCGCTGGTGACTTTATCTGACTCCTCCTTCGCAGCCAGCACCACTGAATCCTTTTCTGCGGGGATGTGCACATCGCTGTACCCCGGGACGGTGCTTCCTCCGCGGGCATCGTCGCGGGACTTGCTCTTGTACACCCGCTTGGCGTGGTCGTCTTCCAGGGCCATGCACTTTTGCAGCAATTGCGAGAGGACGTCGCCGTCGTTCGAACTTCCTCCACGAAGGATGGACGGTAGCTCTTTGAGAAGCATCGAGTGCTGGTGTTTCCATTCGGCGTTGGAATCCGTGTGGGACGCCTCGTTCCACGGAAGCACCGGCCAGTTGACAATGGGTTTGGAAGGCGTGGCAACTGCTGCCTCAAGCGCGCCTCCACTGATGCCGTTCAATTCTACGTGTCTCAGAGCAGTGTTCAACGAAACCTGCCCTCCGTTCTTTGCAAACTGAACCAGTCGATCCAACAGCCCACGCAAAGCGTACCGCTGGATGGCGTCCGTGTACGCCCGCACGCCAATCTGCCGTCCCTTCTCCGTCAGCTGATTGGATCCAAGCCCCGGTATGGCCTTGTCCGTCTTGAACACCACTTTCTTCGAGCTGGCGCCCTCGCCTGCCGACTGGCTCTTGCCAGCATACACCAACGAATCCCTCGCGTCGACGAGCAAGTCCATCATGCCCGCCCGCAGTATCTTCCATCCCGTGTAGAAATCGTGCCGCTTCGCCTTCCTCCGGTTGGCGAACTTCACCTCGCTCCGCGCGATCGTGTACGGACTGTACTGGAGCAGCCAACCTGGCGTCAGCTGGTTCATCCCGCCGGGACCGTCCGTAATCAGCGAGAACGGGAGGGTGATGCGCTGCGGAGGCAGCTGGACTCCGGCCGCCACGATGGAGTAGGGCGCCGAGGTGAGATCCACAGGAAACTTGATGACGCTGCCCAGTCCCCAGAAGGTGCCCTCGCCGACGCTCGTTTCCTGGTCCGGGATCCGTCCAGTGTGGTTGCTTCCGACATTGCTTCCGTAGCCCACATTCCCTCGTCCCAACGGCCACAGAATGCCAATAAGCAAGCTCTGGTGGTGAGAGTTGGCATTCGGCCCGAAGATCGTGCAGTGCACCTCGCCACCGCTCACGTGCGAGTCTGGGCCGTAGATGGCATTGGCGGTGAAGCTGTGTGGCCCCACCTCTGACCGTTCCATGAGAAAGACGTGGTGCGCGTCCGATTGGGAGGTGATAGTGGAGTCCCACTGGAGCAGCGCGTGAGAGACGGTGGATCCGTCCTTGATTGCAGCGTTCGGAAGCAGCAGCGCCGACGTAACAGAGGTGGCGGAATCGACCGTCGAATGTGGTAGCAGATGGACGTGGCTAGCTTTCGGGGTGTGGATGATGGAGGAATGGGGGCACAGTAGGTTCATTGCCGGTGATGCGACGTTGGACTGGGCGAAGGAAACAAGCGGGGCGACGGTGCCACCGTTGGAATCCATATTGAGATCGCGGCAGACGTCCACCATCGTGCTATAGACAGAGAGTTCGACGTTGCGTGACATGAGATGTGAGTGCAAAGCATACCTACATCGTACAAAAAGACAACGCACAAAGGTAAACGCACCTTTCCACTTTCGCATTGACCACCCTGCCTCCACCCGCTTCCGGACCGACCTCCACGTCCATCGATCCCTCGGCCATGTCGAAGTTGAACTTCTTCTTGCTCTTTGCCGCCGCCTCCTCCGAGCAAGAAACGGTGCCACAGCCAATCACCGCGGCGTACTTCATCACATGCGAATTGGCCACCTCGGAGTTCTTGTGCACCGAGCACCCCGGCTCCAAGATGCAGTTCTGAATCAACCCATTGTTGCTCACGCCCACCAATTTGCTCAGACTGCTTGGCACCGAGTCTTTGACGGCATCAGGCCCATCCAACAGGATACCGAGGAGCACTTTCCCGCCGAAGGTGGTGCTCCGCACCTGCGATTTGAGCGAGCTGGAAAGATCCCAGTTGGCCATAGTACTGCCCTCGCCGTTGCCGGCCACGCGGTACATCGCTTTGATCGCCGTCTTGTCGTCCGCCAAGCGACAGTTGCACTCTCCCAACAGCGTCGCGCGCTCCTTCCCCGACAACGGCCGAATGACGTACGTGGACGTCGGCCGGCGCTCGTTGCCCGTTTCGAGGTTGGGCAGCGCGACGACCGTCGCATCCTGGGCGGCATCGAGGGCGGACAGGAGAGCCTGCGTGCGGGCGAGGTAGGCGTGCCGCGCCGCGCGGCTTTGGTGGAAGGGGGCGAGGACGTCGCTCATCTTCGAAGCCTACTTCGGATGCGAGAGGTGCTGGATGGCGGACCCGCCGCGCGGTAGTGTGGCGGCCGTGGAGGATGTTGGGGTTGGGAAGAGGCGGGCCACTCTGACCTCTAGCAGGCAGGATTGTGAGAGGCGGCGCGCCGGAGGGGGGCTGGTCTCTCGAGTTAGCCGCTAAAAGGATACCGACTGCGTAGGAATTAGTACCTACCTTACGAGCAGCAACTTTTTTCAACTCACAAAATCGGCGCTCCCGACCCCCCTCCCCGCCATCCCATCCTTAACCAGCGGTCAAATTTTCCTTGGCGCACCCCGGATGAATCACAGCAACCTGGCAAAGATGAGAGGAGGAGGATCCGCTGCTCACACACACATGTTGTGCATCTTGTGCACATCCCATGCTCATATCGCACCTCACTTTTCACCACTGCAACCAAAAGCAAGCGGGCATCGAACGATCAACTGATACTATTGATATCCTCTTCGCACAATGAAGCACATCGCCGCATTTCTGCTGGCGCTGGCCGCGGTCGGCGCCGCCCAGGCTGTCGAGAATGATGTGAGTTAGTGTTTGCTCGCAGAGCCTCTAGGATACCCCAGGATACCCCAGCGTCTCCATAGCAACCTAGCCGTCGCCTCTAACGTGTTCATCGCACCTGCCACTCCCAACAGAACCAGGACAGATTCCGCCGGCAGCTCGTTGGGAGAGAGCGGGATCTTGGCGTCACTGGCGAGAACGCGGAGAAACAGGAGAAGAAGCTGGAGAAGGCGGTCGGGGCGTTGAATGGGATGGAGCCTGCAATTGCCGAGATGGCGGCAGAAGTCGAGCATCTAATGGGCGATGTCGAACACGATATGGAACACATGGAGCACGAAGAGGACGGAAAGAAGAAGCGGAAAGGGCGAGGTGGCAGTCACAAGAAGAAGGGCGGTGGCCGGAAGGAGAAATCTGGCAGGAGGCGGAGGCACGGCAAGGCCGCGAGTGGCACCCAGCCCACCACATCCGGCGGCACGGGCCCTACTGATGGGCCTAGAAAGCGCCATCATGGCAAGGCGGAAAAGGCGCACGATCCGCTGTCCGAACACGAGAAGATGGAGAAGAAGCTGAAGGCGGCGTCGCACGGCAACGGCAAGGCGAGGAAGCTGATAAATTGAAGGACCGTTGTGGGGTATCGTAGATCGATCCACGCACTGCACGTAAAGATAGAATTATTGCAACAGATTGCAGCAAATTGCAAAGAATTCATTCGCTTAATTGCTCGCAGTTTACCTGTTCACCGGATTGTTGTTGCCAGATTCGGACGGATTGCTCTGCGTTCGCGACGAAATATCGCGTTGCTCTTTACTCCAATTGCCGTTGCTCTTGCATCTATTCTTTCGATTCCACGTGCATCGTCTCTCAAGCCACTCTTCATCTGCTTCCAAGCTTTGGCGCCTTTCCATGACAGCCAGATCCGCCCCGGCACGGTGAGTGGTTTGAGGAACAGTCGTCCAAACTTTGCTTCCGCATAAGAGACACAGAGGCGGGTTGCATCGAGCGAGGGTATCTTCCGTTCGAGGTATTGGACCGGTCGGCTGTTTCGGGATGCCTTTTCCAAGCTCAGCTGCATCGATGCATGAAAATGAGATGTGATGTTATGTGTGTGCGAAAGCAATGTCTAGTGGAAGAGGTATGTATAACATCGTCGAAATCTCACCAGCGTCCGGCACGCACTCAGCTTTGCCCTCTCTGATACCCCCGGTATCCGCACCAGTGAGTCCAATAGAAGCGACGAGGGCATGGGCTCGTTGTAGAACAGCTCGGTAGAAGCTTGTCTCGGTCCTACGTAGCACGCCCACCATGTCGATCCGACGAGCGCCGCCGACAGTAGCGTGTGGAGGAAGAGGAACGGGCCGACGTCCGCGGGCGATATGTCGCGTGCCTCGAGGTATTCGTGGATGCCCATAGCGATTCTCTTCTCTATTGATTGACGTCGCCACCTGTGTGGCGACGGCCCATCATCAGGTCAGGCGAGTGTGGCGGAGGAGGTGAAAGTTGAAAGTCCGTGGTGAAAGAGGCGTTCAACCCGGCCCAAAGTGATGCTTTATGTCACTCGCAACACTTTCTGCTCCCACCCTCTGCACCTAAGCGGCGGCTCCCTCCACAGCCGGCACCTCGCTCGCCGCCGTCCGCGCAACATTGCCCTCGCCTATGTACTGATAGCCCTCGGTCCGCGGCGTCTGCGACCGACCTGGGGACTTGGGAGGGCTGCAACGCAACGAAGACTGAAGGGCGCAACAGTCGTGTTCCTCCTCATCTTTGTCAGGCGAGCACACTCTCTAATACCAGCGTTCCTCGACATGCAGCGCATACTCCAGGGATGCTCGCCGCACCACCATCCGCGCCGATGG
>JALLAP010000300.1:0-14554 GCA_036939355.1 Thalassiosira profunda | reverse complement strand
CCGTAGCCTTTGCGGTGCGCCATCGCGTTGGTGTTGTGCTTCTTCTTTGTATTGTCGGTGGGGTTGTGGCAGTTGCTTGCGCTGAAATTATGGGCATTTTGTCGTGGCGAGTGCAGTGTATTTCGTGGGCAAAGTTTGTTAGTCGGGTATGAGTCGCATTTCGTCAGTCTAAAAAGAGCGCGGGGGCTTCACGTTTCGGCTCGAGGAGGGGCTAGTCGTGGTAAAATTTTCCAGTCGTGGAAAACTCCCTGTTAAATTGCAAGTCGTGCATGAAGTTTTTCGAGAGTTTTGTTGGAGGAGTTCGAGTTGGAGCCGTATGTACATAGGTCAAATTCATTATTCATTTCCTCCCAACAGTTCCTCTAGCCAGTCCAAGTCTCCGTGTTGCATCTGTCGCCTCTTCAACAATATCTCGGTCCATAGCCTTGCCTTGGTGGCAAGGTCCTCCACGCGTTCCAGTCTTCCTAGGGTGGCGGTGAGTTCATCCATATTTTGGCAGGTTGAGGCGATGTGCATGTGCAGCAGCGTACGCTGGCCGCACTCCGTGTTCTCCTGTCGTTTGATTTGGATGCTCCTGTGGCGGCAGCTGTTCAGGGAGGCTGTCGGCTCGCCGCCCATGTGGTCAGCGCCATGGAGTAGGGTGGTGTTTTGGAGGAGTACGTTTACTGTCTCGATGTTCCTCGCCTCGTCGTAGTTGCTATCTAGGATGGTGTATTCCCAGCGCGTCCCATCGTTGCTGTTGGAGTTGTAGCGTACCATCGTCGTGAAGTGTCCATCTTGTAACAGCGGTACAACGAGTCTGTCTGCCCTAATTGAGGGTAAGTGCTCGTCATGATCGAAAGGCTGCCAGTCGTCCAGATCCGGCGGTCGAATATGGCGTCGGTTGTTATCCCAATTGCCCCTATTTTTCCATACGGTGCTGGTGAGAGTCAGGTCCAGGAGGCCCGTGCTTCCTCCTGCTTGCAGGAGCTTTATGCCCATATCTAGGTCGTCGTTTGAGAGGAGCGCGGGTCCTATTGGCCCAGGGTTGTCTGCAGTGGGTTCCCATTCCATGCTCTCGACTGGCACCGAGTTGTCGTTCTTCCCTCGCTCGGCTATCTCCCTTAGCCAGTTGGGTATGCTGAAGATGGACTGTTCCTCGCATAGAGCTACTCGGATCCATTCTCTGAGCTGGTCTTTGAGCGAGTCGACCTTATCCAAGCGATTTAGCTTCTTTTGGAGTTTGGATACCGTGTTTGTGCTCGCCATGAGCGTGATTACAAGTGGTATGAGATGGCCGTCTTCCCTGCTGTTTTGCAGGCAGCCTGGGCAATCCAGCGTTATCCATCTCTCGTTCGACGTAGCTCCAGGGTCTAGGGCGTTGCGATCCTTGTCCAGATCGCGCCGCCTTCCTGCTAGCGTCGAGTTTCCTCGTAGGGCCCTCCTGATGTCTCTTTGCAAGTGTGCCCTGTTGTGCGGGTCGAGTATTATGAAGCACCAGGGCTCCTCGGGGTCCTCGGAGCTTCCTAATCGAAAGACGCACGCCCATTTGGGCTGTGGAGTGATGTCCTCGTCATGATCCTCTTTCAGTCTGATGGGCATGCAGAGCAAGTTGGCGTTGATGGATGGGTTGTTGCTGTGTTCTGATGTCCAGGAGTCCTCCTGCAGTGGTTCGAAATAGCGTTTTCGTAGCTCCGACCAGTCTAGGGTGTCGTCCATTGCCTCTTGGAGGAAGTTTGGGCTTGCTATACCCATCTCTTGGTTTCCTGCCAGATCCATTTTGATAAGGTTGAGCAGAGCAAGCATGTCCTGTTGGGCGAGGCCCTTGTTTGAGTCCAGTAAGTCCACTCGGTTGAGGAAGTTGAGGTCAATCTCTCCTCTGCTGTTTGCTCCTGCGTTGCGCCAGTATGTCGCTAGGTTTTGGGCCGTAGCAACTGTTGTCAGGTTGCCCTCGTCGTCTTCGAGGTTCAGACGATGCGCGAGGAGCCTGTTTCTGCTGTGTGGATCCTGTCCGCCTCCCACCGGCATGAGCCTCGGGTCTCTTATCTCTCCATGGCTCGTGAGTTCGCGTCTCGCAGCACATTCCATTGGGTTTGCCTCTGCCTCGGTTGCTCGCGCAAGTGCTTTCTCTTTCCTCTTCGACGCGTTGTTCCAGTCGAGCAGCCATCTTAGTTGGCATGCCTGGCAAACTCTGCCCTCCGATAGCTTGAATTGCAAGTGTTCTTCTGCACAGGCCAGGCAGTTCGTGGCACCTCTGCCCATCGCTTCAGTATGTGGCACGTATTGCGTGCATTCCTGGCATACGAGTATGGAGGAGGAGGCGGAGGTTGATATCCTGTCATGCTCTTCCACGCATGTGCACGTCGAGCTAGCCTTTCGTCGAGTGGCGTTGTTGGCGTCGAATGTAGGCGTGTCATCGATACCGCCCGCCCCTCCTACTTTGCTGCTCACCAGAAGGGTGATTGCGACTCGTCTGACCTGCCTCGCTTCCACTTTTTCGTCCCCATTGATGACCGATTCGGTGATGTGCTTTCTCAGCTTCTTTCCATTATCCTTGTTGCCGGGCTTCTCGAGTATGTCTAGCAGCAGCGGTGTCTCTGCAGCCTTCTCCTTCAGTCTCGATTCGATGGCGTTGATGATGGCAATGTCCTTTTCCTCCTTCTTGCACTCAGAGCATATGCTCCGCTCTGTCTTCACCGTCTTTGGATTTTTAAGCAGGTGTGCTGCGATGCGGCATCGGTCGCCCTGGCATTTGTATACATTCCTGTCCGGCATTTCTTCCTCGATCTCCTCCTCTTCTTCCTCTTCCTCGAGGTCCGAGTCTGTGGGGAAGTGCGAGATTGCGTCGTCTTCGTTCTCCTCGATGCTGCTGACTTCCGTCGCAGCGTCTCCCAGTTCGATTGAGTCTGCATCGCCCTGTTGCGCCGAGTCGATGCCGAGTTTCTTCTTCATCTCGTCCTTGTAGCCTTTGATGTGTCCCTTCGTCGCCATCCTGATGAAGTGGGCCCTCATATAGATTGCGAAACGAAGCGCCTCGTATTTCCCAATCAATTCGCGTCTGAGTTCTTTCCTATCTTCTTCAGCTGTTTTGCCACTTACTTTCTTCCACCATTTCATGATTGCTCTTTTCAGTGCCTTAGGGGTGAGGCCCAGCCAGCACATGTCGAGGGAGATCTGCTCGTGGATTTCAATCGGCTCGATATATTCGGGCCTGAAAAGTCCCAACTGAATGGAGATGGGTGAGCTCTCCAGTGATGCTTGCGCGAGTCGTTTTACTTCGCCTTCCAATCTGTTGTGTATCATTCGCCTCCACGTCTCCAGGGGTAGGATGGATTGGCACGTCCCTCTTTTGATGATAGTAATGCCGTATTCGCCCCTTTTTCCACGCGAGCCAATGAAGCTGTTCTTTACCTCATGCTCTCGTAGTGAGTTCAGGACGAAGTTTAGGAGGTTTGGTCGGGAGGCGATGTTACTGCCTGCCCAGTTTGTAAGCTCCTTCGCCGCCCGTTCTACCAGGGTGGCTCCCAGCTTCCTCGCTTCGATCAGGTCAGGGTGCCTGCAATTGAGCGAGTGGGTGATGGTCGCCCTTCTCCAGTCGGAGCGTGGTATCTCCCTTGGGGTGTAATCTTCTAGGCCCAGCTCGGCTTTCTTTTCCTTGTCCAGGGCGCAGTATTCATCAAAGAGCTCAAGTTCGTCTCTGTGCTCGTCAAAGGCCTCTCTTCCACAATGTGGGCAGAGGTCGTATATGCTTTCCTTCCGTTCTGGGATGAGATACTTGCTGGGTTTCTCCAGGGCGTCTTCGAGCGTGCCCCTGTCCTCTATCATCCAGGCGTGGTACGCGCGTAGCTGTTCGTCTAGGCGCATCACATATAACAAGCAGTTGCTCTGGCCTCTTACCCAGCGCGCAAAATTGCCCTTCTGTCCAATCTCGATGGCCGATATGTCGATGTCGTCCTGTGCTCGGGCGAGGACGCCCTGGTGATCTCTCATGCAGGCCCGCCTGCGTCTCTCCGCATTGGTTCTCTCGGCTAACAGCTTCTGCGTGCTCTTTTGGACCTGCCGTCCATCGAAGTGGAATATGAAACGTGGTCCCAGTACGCTCATGCGGACCTCGAAGAACTTCCTCTTCCTCAGCTCGACTTCAAGTCGCTCGGTTCCTACCATGAATTTCAGGGGCAAATCGCAGAGCTTGTCAGTAATGTGGTTTCCCATTGCATAGAAATGGCATGGCGATGCCTCCTCGTAGATTCCTGACAGTTTGCGTATCGATTTCTTGACGAATTGGTGTGATTTGACCTTGTCGTAGCCTCTGTGCGGGTGGCGGTCGTGGTTTGATGGCTTCCACGGTCTTGGGCCACCATTGGCCACCCGCTTTTGCATCATTTCACTATGCCGCTTCATCTTCGCGTACTGTCTCTCCATAAACGTATCGTCGTAGCTCATGGCGGTTGGCATAAGCACTTTGACTAGGTCTTTGGGCTCGCGCTTTCCCGACGACTGGCGCTGGTAGTTGGCCAGATCTGCCATGCTTTCGATCTGCGCTCGCTCGCCTTCATCTCCAGCCTGATCAATCCCATAATCGTAGTCTAGTTCCTCCGAGTTCTTTTGGAAGGCGTATCCCTTCTTGGCCGCTCCAAAATTGTGAGTGATGGCCGCTGTGCCTCGTAGCATCTCTCTTGTTTCGATACTGAATTGAGATAGGGCGAGAAATAGCCTCGTCACGCATCCCTTGCCTGCGCCCGCTAGGACACGTCTTACGAGTGTGCGTAGTGAGGGAATTGTGCCGTCTCTCAGTGCTCTGGCGATCGTCTGCGTGGCTTCCGAGTCTGTGGCAAAGTATGCGGGCAGATCTGGCGGTAGGACCTCTTCCGCCAAGGTGAGTGCATGCATTTCGCCCTGCCCATTATCCGTGTATTCATGTCCCCATCTGTCGGGCAGTCTGGCTACGACCGCCACCCAGGGCACCCAGTCGACGTCCTCAATGTCTTTCATTGTGCCATCTTCGTCCTCTTCAGGGTCTGGGGGTAAGAATAGACTGAAGGCAGCTGAGTTGTAGAGCGCGCTCCGGTCGTCCGTCTCGAGGTTCTCCCAGGTACTTAGCTTCTCCCCTCGCCTACTGCCATCAGTGAAGATGACCGGGGGTAGCTCTACTTGCTCAATCCTTTCGAAGAGGTCTCGGTCCTTTACTCGTGTGAGTCTCAGCTCGTGAACGTACTTCTCGTACTCGTCGCGGATCTGCTTTGCCACAGGTCTGTCGCTTTTGAGATCGATGGAGAAGTTGCTTGCGTGGGCGGTCCAGTTCTCCGATTCGAGTGGGTTTGTGTCTGTCCTCGTGCGCTTCCATACCATGCAGGAGAGCTGGGCCCTCACGTCCCATTCGATGCTTTCTATGCTCTTTTTGAAGACAGCTGCAAGGGTATCCTTGCTGATGTCTTTGCCCCAGCCTCCCTTCCACGCCTTCGGATCGAGTAAGGCCGCAAGATTGTCATTTGTTTTGCTGACGGACTTCTCGTACAGGGCATGATACTTTCCGTGTAGCCTGAAGTCCTTGAGCATGCCGTCGCCCTCCCCGAGATAGGGTGATTTTGGCTTTGTGCCCTGGAAGTGTAAGTCTCCGAGCGGCCTCAGGAAGTGTTCACCCTCCTGCTTTGCCTCAAGTATCTGTCTCTTCTCCAACATCAGCAGATCCAAAAATATAGCTGCGAGTGGGTTCTCCATGTCCTTTAGGAAGAAGCCAAAACGAGATAGCTTCTCGTCGCAGTGGGTCAGGGCTCTCTTGTAATCTGACTTTTCATTTGGCCCCAGCTTCTTCGAGAGTTCCAAGCTTCCTCTGAGAGCTCTGCCTGGGTTGTCTGCACTACTCAGCCCCACCTCCTCTTCTCGGGTTAAGCTCTGGAGGTTTTTCGTGGCGAAGCTGTGCACGCCTCCTCCAAATTCCTCGTAGGGTCTCATTAAGCTAATGGCGCAGTCGCTCTGGGCCAGGCCGTAATGTCTGTGGAGTTTCTTCACGATGAGTCTGTCCAAGTCGTTGAGGCATTCCATCGGGATCTTCGAGAGTAAAGGTGCCCATTCGGCCGTTGGGATAAGGTAGGTGTTTGCCATGGTCGTGGTGACCTTTGGGCCTGACTGTGGGATGCGGAAGGAGTTGATCTTGTTCTTTGATTTCTCCACAATCTTGTCGCCTGTCGCAGACGAGTCGCCATTTCCACTGAAGAAGACGCCCAGGATTCTCTTGATCTCTGGCATAAAGCGGGCAAATGCTTGCTTCTCCTCCTCTGTCGCGTCCTTGCCTGGCCTCCGCAGAGTGAATTTGATGGGCATCTTGCCCTTCTTTGGTCCACCCACCTTGAAGCCGAATTCGAAGGTCTCCACGTGATTGGGCAGATCCTCGGCCTCGCCCAGGGTGAGGTTGACAAAAGTCATCTCGCTCTTGTCGCTGTGGCGGGGTATCTTTCCTGCAATGGAGAAGTGCCCCGTCCGGCCGATGAGCTCGCTTCCTCCTCCCACGAGGTTGCGGAGGTCGATGAGGCGCTCCTCCTGCGCCACTTCGCTCGTCGAGTAGTTGCGTCGTTTTCTCTCCTCGAAGGAGAGGGTGTTGCCATCGTGGAAGGTGCGCTCGGAATCGTCCGAGTAGTTGGTGATGCTGTTTATCATCTCCCAGCCGTTTTCGATGTCCATTTTGTCTCTGCAGGCCAGGCGAAAGCCAGCGAGGCACTCGGTCCTTTCGCTCTCTCCGATCCTCCACTGATTCGTCTTCGCCTTGGAGACTAGGTTGCAGCAGATGACGCTCATCTTTTGCCCCTGCGGCAGCCCCACGAGGAACATGATCTCCACTGTGCCTCGGTTCGTCTGCACGAAGCAGCGTCTATCCGTCATATCTTCTGCTTTGATCTCCACGTATCCTTGGTCGGGCATGCCAGCTCCGATCATCGTCATGTGTTGCAGGGCATGTAGGATTCTGTCAAAGTACTTCTCCTCGTCTTCGTCGAGGATGCCCACCTTCTCTCCTGAGGCGTAGCATTCCTCCAGCATGATGATGAGTGGAATCATCGCGTCCATTGCACTCTTCCCCGCTCGGTAGGCGAAGAAGTGGTCGTCCAGGACGTCGGCCGACTCGATTGCTTTGCTGAGGTCTTCATAGATGATGGAGTTGATGAAGGCCCACACGTCGTGGACCAGGGCAATTGGTCGCGTCTCGCCCGGTTTGCCTGGCTTGGGGATGGGGACGCGGCTGAGCTCTTTGACGACTTTGGGCGCAATTCTTGCGGCCAGGATGAAGTTGATGCCCTTGAGCCAGTAGTTGGCCCACCTCATTGGCATACGGCCCAGCACCGCTAGCTGGAAGCCGTTGTGTCTTGCCTTGCCCGGAATCGAGCCGATGGCGTCCATGAATTTCTTTCTCACAGTCCGGTAGTCAATCTCCTTTGCGTTTGGGTCCACCACATACTTGTAACAGAAGGCCGGGTCTTGCTCTGGTACGTCGAAGGTCTCTGCTACACGCTGCGTGTGCGCCTCGGATACTCCTTCCCTCTCCTCGTCACTCAACCATGTCGCTCTGTCCCTGACCAGCTTCCGCACTTCCTCCTCGGTCGGACGAGCCGCGTTTCGATTGATGTGGAAGCTCACATTGCCGTCTTCGTCCACTACCTTGTCCATGAAGTGTATGTCCTGTACTTCTCCTGCGGTGGATACCCACTCTGTGTGGTGCTGCTTCGTTCCCTTCAGTTGCTCTGCGTTTGATACTGCCGGTCTCGTTAGGCGGAGGTTGTCCTCGCCCCTGGGGCCGTCGTCCCTGATGTACACGTTCGGCTGGGCCACTGGTTCCTGCTGGCAGTCTCTGGCGTATATCATCGTGGCTCTCCTGAGGATCCCCTTCAAGATGTCTGATGTCATCTGGTCGCGCCATCTTCTGTTGTTGCTCCTGCTCAGCTTGTCCTTGAGCCTGTTTAGGTTCTTTGAGAGCGAGCTCAGTAGTTCGGCGGTGTTGATTAGGTCACTCGTGTCGGCGTTGGAGCTGGCTTCTTCCTCTGTTGCCCATTCGGGGGTCGTGAAGTTGGGCCAGAAGTGCTCGATGTTTGCCAGGAGCTCGTCCGCAGTCTCCTCTGCTGCTGGGTCTTCCTCTTCGGCTGGATTCGCTTCTTCTTCCTCTCGTAGGTCTCCAAACGTCTCCGTGATCATTTTGATAATGTTTGGTCTCTGCCCCATCTTCTCCATAAGTGTCTCCATCTCCTCGAAGATGTGCCTGTCTGCTTCCCTGGCGCATTTGTAGAGGCGCTGCCGATTCGCGTCCGAGCCGTCTTGATCGTCTAGACTTCTCATCCTTATTCGAGTTGCCTCGCGTTCCATTCTTTGCTTCGCTTCTATCTGTTGCTGGAACTCGTTGAGCACCTCCACTCCTTCGCCCACACCCTTTTCTCCTCGCTTGGCAATCCAGCGTATGATCGCCGCGGTCTTGTTTACCTCTCGCATGGGCAGCTTGCCGTCGTTCTCTTGCGCGTGTTGTACGATGCGCTTCAAATTCTCTTTGCACTTTCTCGTCGCATTTTCCAGCTTGTTGAGCTTAGCTCTCGCGTGTCTAAGCGATTGGTAGAGGCTGTCTGCTGGGGAGTAGTGTGGCTTCTTCTTCTCCTTCGGCTCGCTGCCGTGACCTGCTGAGGTTGGTTGTTTTGTTGAGACGAGGCGCAGCTCCTTCATGCATATCATCATCGACTCGTCGAGCAGTCTGAAATACTCTTCGATCATTTCCCGGAGCTCCTTTGTGCGTCTGATCAGCCTGATCTCTCCGGCGTCGATTTGCATCTGCGCCAGGCGTTTCATCTCGTCTGTGATTCTGGTGCCGAGCTCGGTGATTTCGCCCTCCAAGTCTAGCAGCTCCCTGTTGTTTGTGTAGATTTCCTCGATCTTCTGTAGCATGACATAGTTTTCGTCCTGCTCTAATGCCTCCCCTGTCAGCGTCGTGCCGAGCTCGAAGCCTATCGTCTCGTCCTCGTCCTTGATTGGTTTCATACCGATTCTGTAGATTCTGCCAAAGTGCAGCTTCGTGATGGGTTCCACCTGCTCTTCCTCCCATACCATGTCGACGTTGAAGTCTGCGTAGAGGAGGTGATGATCTGATTTGCAGACGTTGACGTGTACGGAGGTGTCGTCGATACCAAAGTGCTCTAGGCTCCTCTTCGCTCTGATATTTCCGCATACGCTCGTGTAGTACTTCCAGTTTTTGAGCTTGTACCTGTCCACTCCCAGAGATGTTTGCTGCACTTCCTTGTTCAGTACCCATTTCAGTAGGCCCCGTCCATGTATCTTGAGTGGCTGGCCACTGTTTTGGTACTCGTCAGTCGTAGTGGTATCTTGCATGTCCCCTGCTGTGATCACGAACATTTCGATCCCCAGTTCCTCGCATCTCGTCTTATAGTTCCTTCTCTGCTTCTCCAGGAACTTCATCAGCTCCTTCCTTATGTCGTTCTTCTGTAGTGTCGTCGCTGTATCTTCGCTGGCGCTCGATCTGGCGACGCCATACACGCCGAAGAATTTGATGGTTGTCGTCTTGTTGATGCGGAATTCCACATCGAAGATCCTGCCATCTGCAAAGGCGACCGGTTTTTCTTTTATGCACATCGCGAGCCTCGCCTTGACTAGCAGCCACTGGTATTTGTCCATGTATAGCTCGTATCCTGCTTGCCTCGCCATCTTTGCCCAGCCCTCCATCTCGCGCTTCCCTATGTTCACGTTGTGGCTTGTGGGTTCCTGTATTGTTGCGCAGTCGCACCTCATCCTCTTGAGGTAGGCCAGGAGGTCGGGGAGTCGGCCGCGTAGACCCGAGCCTGCATTCCAGGATACCACCCTAATGTGCCCCGATACTTCCTTCTCCTGTAATTCGTCCCCAATGAAACCGAAGGAGTCCTCAGATCCCATTGAGAAGTCGCCCCCAAAAGAGTAGGTGCCTCCTGTTGTGTACGAGTTGTCGTCCGTGCTGTCTAACTCTGCCCCCTTCCAGCCTCGAATCGATGGTGATTCGCGTACCATTTCCATGTTGCTTATGATGGGGGTCTGCTCCCCCTCCTTCGATGCGCGCTCCCCATCCGTCTCCACGTCCATCTCGTCCTCTGCCGAGCTGTCGTCGCCCCCGCTCGAAGAGGATCCCACCGAGAGCGCACGGCCGTCGATTCCCCGCTGCTTTGCAAAACTTCTCCATGGATTGTCTGAGAAGTTGATACGGATGTCCGCCGCGTCCTCGTCGGGGTCTGTTGAGCCGTCCGTGTTCCCCGGACCTTTCTCCGAGATGTGGAGCCTGTTGACAGAGCTCTCGATGTCAGCCATCGTTGCTCGGCCTGTAGGGGTTGCCCATCCCGTCGCTCCCTCTTTGTTTCTGCGCTTAGCAATTGGCGTGTTTGTCGCGGAGCTCCTCGATTCGCTCTGCATCTCGTCCTCGTCGGAGTGGAAGAGCGCCGTTTTGCTGCTTCTTTTGCATCTCTGCTTTGGCGTCGTCGCGGCCGTCTTCTCCGCAT
This sequence comes from Thalassiosira profunda, assembly GCA_036939355.1. Lineage (NCBI taxonomy): Eukaryota > Bacillariophyta > Thalassiosirophyceae > Thalassiosirales > Thalassiosiraceae > Thalassiosira > Thalassiosira profunda. Next base: position 4,070 of record JALLAP010000300.1, on the reverse strand, counting down.
CATCGTCTGTCTTGCCGTCGATCCCGCGCCTCTGGTCTCGTTCGCTTCCCGCTTCCTCATCGCGTTGCACCTTGGTCCTCTTGTGCTCCTGTTCCGCCTCCCCAGTCGAGTGGTCATGTGTCGAGTTGGTGGCGGATGTTGCAATCGATTGCACGTCCTCTTCTTGTGTGCATGTCTGTTGCTGTTGGCTTAGTCTCCTTGCCCTGCGCCGTCTTTTTGTCGTGTCCTTCATCGTGCCCCCGTGGGCCTTAGCCCGCGCCGCCGCTCCGTTTCTCCATGGTCGAGTAGGTGAGCCTGTTGGCGGGGTGGGGCCTCTGTCCGTGTGTCGTTCTTCCGCTTCTATCTTCGACCATCTGCAGGGGGCCCGTCTGGCTTTCTCCTGTGTGAGATTAGTGGCTGTGGTGTTCCTCGTATCCCTTTCTCTGCGCGATTATTTGGCGATACTGTATCCACGTGTGCGCCGAGGAGGCTTTGTCTTGCAAAGCTTCGCATGGGTGTTGTCTTTTCGAGATGTAGTTAATTATTTGTCTTGGAGATGTGTCGTATGTCTTTGTTGTTTCGATAAGTCATTTTATGTGTGGATGTGTGTTCTGGGTATGGATGATGCTTGCAGAGCCTACCCGTTGGGGTTGTGTATTGCACTTTATAGCGTACTGGGGCGAGTGTGCCTACCTGATGTCAGCCCGGGTTCAGTTGCGAGTCAGATGTCTAATATGTTTATGCGTCCCCATGGGGTCGGTCTAGTCTATCAGAGGTTGCTGTCGCTCTGTAGGAAGTCTTTGGCTTCGGTTCGTATGCAATGCGTTCGCGAGTTCTCGATCCTGCCTCTGCCGTGTTGGCTGGGTCGGGCTGTCTACGCGAGGAGGGCGAAGCGCGTCACGTCGCACTTCCCGTCGCTCTTCTTGGGGTCGGCAGCGGCCTCGAGGATGATGCCCCGCTTGCCCATGATGTTCGAGTCTTCGGGCATGTTCTGGATCGCTTGGGCCTTGAAGTACAGCCCCTGCTTGGAGCCGCTGCGGGTGCCGTCCACCGTGATGTAGCCGTGGCCGGTCGGGCCGTTGTAGAAGTTCACGATGCCCGTCTTGTGGCGGAGGGCGAGGGCGTCCATGGATCTGGCCTCGGGCAAGGAGGGGTCCACGTTGTGCTTGAGCCCACCTCCCCCCGGCTGGCCGCGTCCGTTTCCGTGGCCATGGCGCTGGGGCTGGCCCCTGCCCCTGCCCATGCCGGTGCTCGTGCTAGCGAGGGCGATCACGTGGCTCGTCTTGGTCCCTTGGGGGGTTCCCTCGGCGAGGGGTAGGTAGTTTCCGCTCCCGTAGTCGAGGAAGCCGATGCCGTTCGCCTCAGGGAGGTGGCCCTGTCCCGTGGCGGCGCGCTTGTCGTCCCGCGGTCCGTGTTCACCGGTGGAGCTCCTCTTGAGGGAGAGCTTGGAGTTGAAGGACTCGGCGATCTTCTCGGCCTCCTTGACCGTGTTGGCATTGTTGATGGCGTCCTCGATGTCCTTCACCTTGGCGTGGAGGTCGGCGATGTTGTTCGTCACGCCGAGGAGGACCTGCTCTTGCTTGACCATCTCGTCCCTGATCGGTTTGCTCGCCTCCTTGGCCTTGTCCGCGGTCAGTTTCTCAACAATGCGACGGTTGGCCGCCGTCGCCTTCTTGAGGGAGACTACGATCGTCGCCTGGGAGTTTCGGAGCGAGCGGAATTCCTGGCCGTCCTCGAGGGTGAGGGTCTTGCCTCCGCACATCGAGACGGTACCCGTCCCGACGGTGTACAGTTTGACGTTGGACGCAAAGGTCATGACGAATTCGATTTCGCCGTAGTTGCTGCGCCGCGGCACGATGGTGGCGGAGCTTGGCATCACTTCGGGCATGATGTCGCTGGGTATCACCACGTCGTTCTTCCCGGCCGAGCCGAAGGTGAGCGTGCCCTCCTCGTCGAGCAGGGCGAGGAGCTTGCTGTTGTTCTGCGTCTTGAGAATGAAGCCGTTTGCGTCCTCGGGCAGCATGCCGGTCTGCTCGACGATCAGCTCGAGCTCAAGCGTCGTGGGGGATTCGTCGGCCAGGGCGGCGTCCTTGCCGGTCCCCATCTTGGCGGTGGCGTCGTCCGCGTCCGCGCTCCCCTTCCCGCTGGTGACGGAGGGGGAGGTAGAGTCGTCGGAGTTTGGTAGGGACGCGTTGGCCTTGAGTAGAAGTTCGCCGAAGTCGATGGTGGTTTCGGTGCCGCTCTTCTCCTCGGGGGTGAGGCCCTGGCTGTTGTGCCGGCCGCTGCCGGGCAGGTCGCCGTCCTCGGGGGGGACGGGGGGTCCGGGCGGTGGCGTCGAGGACATCGGGTCCGTGTTGCAAAGTTGTTGTCGAGAGTTGTGAGGTCAAAAAAAAGTGTGGGCAGAAGCAAGCCGAATTCTGCTTCCCTGTCCACCGCCAACGACAGAACACTGTAGGCTCCGCGTTTGTCTGGTTTTTCTTGGCAAGATGTGCGGGGACTATAGAAGACTCTGCTGTAGGACCCGGGGCGTTGCAGCGGAGGTGGCCGTTTCTCCAGGTGGGTCCTCCAGTGGGGTGTGGGTGGCTCCTTCCTTCTCGTCCGGTGTCTGGCTTCGGCTGTGTAGGCACGGCTCGTTTGCGCTCGCTTCCTCGCAGCCACTCCAACGCAATTATGCGACGGTTGGGCGGCCGTCGTGGTCTCGCGCTGTCCTTCTCTGGTCTGTTGGGGTGCGTCGGGGGGCCCGCGTTCGCGAAAAAAGGTCTGGTCCTTCTGGTTCCGTCAGTTCTTGGCCGATTTGAAAGCGGAAAGTTGCATCCAGTGTCCGTGGGGTCTAGATAGGCAGTTATTGGTGTCTGTTGTGTCTGTTGTCTGTTTCCTTACCCTTCATTTCAGTCATCCATTGCCTCCCTGTCGGGGAGGGCCTTTTTCGGGGGACCCGATTTCGAATTTTTTGGTTATCACCTTAACTATCTACTAAAAACTAGCTCTACCCCGACCCCGCCGTGGACGCACAAAAATCCAGAACGAGAGTTGTGCGTCCTTTGGACGCGGCCAACACTCTCCTCCTCGCTCCCCCGCGCATCGTTCAAGGTTATTCACAGCTGTTTCAGGTTCGCTCTGTCCGCCAGGACCGTTCTTCGCGCCGTGCGCCTTCGAAGTTGTGTGCTGGGCGCACAGTTTATTGCAAGATCATACACATCACCAGCCCATCCATCAGCCATATCAGCCATCAACCCCTGCCACCAATCACACGTTGCCACTAAATTCGCAGGGCAGCCATGAGCGCGGGCGGCTTCTTCTTCTCCAATCCCACCCCTGCCCATCTGCCCGCGCGGAGGGAGGATGAAAATAATGCCGCCGTCGCCGGCGGCTTGGGGGGCTGCGGCACGGCAGCGGCAGCTGTCAATGTTGGGCTGGTGGGCGGATGCAACGCAGCACCGATGAACATGGCCGCAGCGCCCGCCAATTTCAATCCCAACGTCAACGTGACCTGCGGCGGCCAACATACCGCCGCCATGAACGGCCTCCCGGTTCAGGGGAATTTGCCCGGCACGAATTCTGCCCTCGGCAATGTTGTGATGGGCAATCCCACGAGCAACTTGGGGGGAGTCAACATGAACATCAACCCTGCAGCCATCAATCCTGCTGCCATCAATCAGAGCATGGTGGGTCAGAACGTCAACAATCTTAGCGGCACTGGAGGCAGTGCCCAGCAAAGCGCCACGGCCAACGGCTTGGGGTTTGGAAGCTTCTTGTTCAACCCTCTGTCTCTGTTCATGGGCAACAGCAACAGCAACACCGCTCCGGCAGCCAGCAGTATCAATATGAATGCGAACGCAGTGTTGAACAGCAGTATGATGGGGGGCAATGCCTCCAACCCCATGACAAACAACAACGTGATTGCAAACGCCGTACTGAACAGCAGCACTCCGGGAGCGTATCAAAACGTGCCCCTGCAAATGGCCCAGGTCGCATTGACTGAAGCGTCCTCCCAGACCCTGCCCGGCAACGCTCAACTTGTTGCCGCGCCGTCGGAGTCGCCCCAACCGCTGGCGTACATGACGCCCACGCTGGGGCCCACGCCGTGCCCC
>JALLAP010000299.1:0-17710 GCA_036939355.1 Thalassiosira profunda | reverse complement strand
GAAGAAGGACGCGTGGCTGCTGCTCCGGCCGAGGCCGGGGTGGCCGGACGATGGGGCGCTTGTCGTCATTTTGTCGTGCCGTATCTGAGAGCCGCCTGAGCGTCGTCGGCTGCGATGCGGCAGCTGATGGTGCGCTATCGATCTAGCTGTTTCTATGTATCCCTCTCTAGCGTCGGGGGCCAATCAATGCGATGTTATCGAGTGGACGGCATTGCGGAATAACGATGAATGATGGGCGGCATTGGTTGGCTCAGAACGAAGTGAAGTTAGTGGATGATCCTCATGGCTTTGAATGGCTGGGGCATCGCATCAGAACTTCCACTTCGCCGCGCAGCCACCGAATGCTTTCCGAATCTTGCTTCAACATCACATCCGCTGCACCTCGGCGAACGAGTGGCTGAGGGCTTGAGGCTCGGAGGTGCGTGCTAGCTGGCCGCAGGAGACGAAGGATGGGTGGAACGGGTGGCTGATGAGGCCCGCAAATCCCAGGTTTCCGGCAAATTTCATACTTACTCCTTTTTACGTACAAAATCGCTCATTTTTTCACAGAGCGAGAGGAGTCCCTCCACGTTGACAGCGATCACGAGTTTGCTGAGTGAGTGGCCCAAAAGCAACGACGCAACGCGAAGAGAGGCACCGCCGCACCCTCGAGCCGACCTCACCTCGACCTCAATCGCAAGCACAGCCAGCCTCCCATTGCAATTCGCCCCCCTCTCACTCCAACAAACATCGGGCATTCATCGCAATTCTTCTGCGGTGCCCACTCTCCGCAATCGCCACTCTCTGCATTTGAGAATTCCGCGCTCCTCCCAAAAGAGAAGCCGTCCACACTCGTGCACTGCCGACCAAAAATCGCCTCCACCACCCCCACAAGGCCTCCGTCGTCCAATGACCCACCCCCTTGACGATTGCCACCGTCCCAGCCTCCGCTAAATATTCTTCATTTTCATCCGGCCCAATGTCCGAAGGCCACACCCTCTCCATCCATCCATCGCCGGCCCACGCTCCCTTCCCGACCATGACCACCCGTGGCCCCAGCTCAGCCTCGGCCGTCGTCGAGCACCACTCCTCCGACGAGGACCACGGCGCCCCCACGACCAAATCCAAGGGCGGGGGAACCGCCGGCAAATCCCGCCGCGAACTCCCCGCCGGGGCCGTGTCGACGCTCAAGGCGTGGCTCCTCTCCCCCGAGCACTTCACCCACCCCTACCCCACCCCCCAAGACCAAATCATGCTGATGCACAAGACGGGCATCGACAAGAAGCAGCTCAAGAATTGGTTCACCAACGCCCGCCGTCGGATATGGAAGCCGATGCTCAAGAAGCAGCTGGAGGCGGGGAAGCTGGCCGCGGCGGGGGGAGGCGCGGTGGTCCAGGCCCCGCCCGGGGGGATGGTGCCGGGGGGGATGGTCCCGGGAATGGACATGACTGCGAGCAACCAGCCGCCCCAGCAGGAGATGTACCAGAATTACCAGCAGGCGGCGCAGGGGCAGGGGCAGTACCAGGATCCGAACCAACAGCAGCAGTATTACCAGCAGCAGCATCAGCAGGGACAGTACGATCCGAACGCCCAGGTGCAGCAGCAGCAGGTGAGAAGGATGGCTTGATTGGCTTGTAGCGCAGTAAATATTTGGGGGGAGATCAAGGGAGATCGTGGCTGGCCTGTTGCAGCCGTTTGGGAATCTCCCCACGAAGAGTTTGGATTGTTCGTTTGATGCTCACAAGACGAATTCCTTTCTCTCCCTTCCAATCAACATTTCAGCCCCTGTACGATCAGTACGGCAACCAAGTCTACCAGGATCCCAACCAGGCGCAGCAGCAACAGCAGTACCAGGACCCCAACCAACAGCAGCAGTACCAGCCGCCGCAGCAGGTGTCCCAGCCGGGCATGAGCTCCAACCCCAGCAACAACTTCTCCATCGGATCCCTCGCGCCCCTCATGCCCAGCAGCGGCTCCTTCGGCAAGATGATCAAGACCGACTCCCACGCCGTGCTCATGGAACTCTTCGCCCGAGACCAGGACCTCGTCCGCCAGGCGGCCGGAAAAGGCGGGTCCCAAGTCCAGCAACAGCAGGCCGCCGCGGCCCAGCAGCCGGGCCAGGCGAGCGCCGCCGTTGGGGCCTCGGGACAGCAGGGGAACCTCCGCTGGGCCCAGGGCACGGCCCCGGGTGCCTCCCCCGGGATGGGCCAAAAGCAGATGAGCGTCACCTTCCAGCAGGTCCCCTCGCTGAGCTCGTGGCCCCACTTCTCCAGCGTGAGCAGCCTCAACAACCTGGGGAACTTGCAGGGGGTCAAGAGCATCACCAACCTGAGCGCCGCCGACCTGAGCAGCCAGGGGAATCTGAACAGGATGGGGAATTTGGCGCAGGTGAAGAGCAGCGAGAACATGGTGAGTGTTGTCAGTGGCACCGAATGCTGATGAGGAATGTTGGGGCATTGCGCTCACATGAATCGTCTTTTGTTGATTGTCCAGGGTCGGGGAGACTCGTTTGCCTTCTTGGAAGTCTTCTTCGACGACAAGAGCGGCCTCGCCAACAGCAGCCACAGCAGTCAAAGGGGAGTGAAGAGGGAGCGCGAGGAAGACGATGGCGCCATTGGCCTGTCTTTGGATGGGGATGATGGGGCCTCGCCCCCTGCTCGGCGTCCTCCTGGAGCTCAGCAGGTTCCGGCTGCTGCCTCGGGGGCTCCGAAGCCGGCGCCCCTTCCCGAGGATGGGAAGGACACCCAGGAGGGCGGGAACGAGGATTCGTATAAGCTCAAGCGCAACTACGACGACGCCGTCGCGGCCCGCGGCCTCATCGCCGTGCGTCGCTCGTGCGAGAAGCTCACCGACCTCGACCTTCCCAACAAGATGCAGCGCACGCTGTCGCAGGAGTACATCCGGCAGCACAACCAGGGCCAGCCCATGGGAGACTTCTTCTCGACGAACAACTCCCAGTACGCGCCCAACAGCCGCGTGCAGCCTCCGGGGCCGATGCCGGCGCCGCCGCAGTATCCCGGGCAGCCGCCGGTGGCGCCCAATGCGATGGGGGGCGCGCAGCAACAGGTGGAGGTTCCTTCGTCGACCAAATGCGCTCTCTGCTCGGATGTGACGGTGGACACGCAGCTGCGCCCCTGCGGGCACATGTTTCACGGTCGGTGCCTGAAGCCCAGCTTGCAGAGCTTGTCGGGACCGCCGAAGTGCCCCATTTGTCAAACGTCGATGCAGAGCGCAATATTGGCCGTGCCATCGGGGCAGGATACACAGGGAGGGATGGGGGTGAATCTTGCGGATGCCAGTGCCCAGTAGTGGCAGGGAAAACTAGCCACGGGGCCGCGCTATTGGTGTTACATCTGCAAAGAACAAGGTTATGTTCTGTCGCGCTGCCGTCATGTTTGATGGAATCTTTCAGCTATGGCGTCTAATTGAAGAAGCACGAGAAGAAGGGGATTGTTTCATATGTAAGATAGAGGGGAAATCTTAACGCTTGGGGTGACCGTCATTCTGTCCATCATCAAGGCGTCAAGAACTGTCTCTGAAAGGCTGGCTTGGTTCGTGGTGCGGTTCTCGCTTTGCGCCGCCTCCGGCTCGCCGCAGCTGATGAGGACGCAACGGAAGAGGACTCAATTGGCTTCTCCGGATGCTCTGCCACTACACCATTTTGTTTATCAGTTTCGCCGTCCCCACCACTTGCGCATTGCCCGGGCACAACGTCCACCACGGGTCGATCGCGAACTGGGCTTCTACTGTCTGCAAATGCCAACCCTGTTGCTTCGGTCAAAACAGATACGTCATCATCGTGGCGGTGAGATCCAGTCAGCCCAAATCCCTCCCTAAATGAGGGCCGAAACGAGCCGAGCATTTCGGCCGTCTCGTCCTCCTCGACGATCGCGGGAAATGCCGAGTGTAGTCGTTGTGGTGAACCCAATCCCGTCACTCCAGTTACAGAGCCACCCTTGGAAAGAAGCACCTTGTCCACCTCCAAAAATGAAGCCATCGCTTTGCCAAACTTGTGCGAGCGCACATCACTGAACTCGAAGATATCCTCAACTCGCATCAGGTTGGTCCAATAGGAAGATAGCTCCTTCTGCCGTCGTTCGATGAACGAGACCGGAAGCGGACAGTTTTGATGCAGACTTTGGGTGGTGCCTTCGTCATTCCGGGAGGCGTTTGTGTCTGTTGGAGCTGTCCCATTGGCTTTGGAAGCATTTGTGCTGTCGGAGCTCGTCCGGAACCATCCGTACAAGCTTCCCCAACCAGATCCACTGCCCTCCTCAGTTTTGTCACCATTCTCCTCGCCAGAAACCCCGGTGCTGGTGCCCATCAGCGAGGTGACGACGCCCCCTCCATTTCGGACCCCGTACCACCAGCTCTCAATGCCATGCGGGCTGGGAAACGTTATCCCTCGCCCTTCGTCCAGGGCGTCCATCTGCCACCCGAAATCGCGGCGCAACTGATCGTCCAGCAGGGTTAATTCGGAGTAGCGCTTCCACACGCTCCACGAACGGTGGACGTGCTGCGGGTTGCCGAACGACGTTTGGTCCTTGAGGAGCATGTGACACTGGATCTCGTACTGTACGAAGGGTTTGTCCTCGGGATCGGAAGTGTCGTTGGCGGTTGGCGCATCTCCCTCTGCTTCCTCTTTCAGTTGCGACGGTCGCAGCGGGGAGGTTTGGACGGTCAAGTCCAGCCCATGCCCCTGATCCTCGTCGTACGAGATGCTGGGTTGTTTGTTCAGCTGCCGTTCGAGTTCGGCGGAGTTGTCCGAGTGCTGTCTCGGCTGCACACTCTCATTGCCCATTTCTGCAACAGTATCACATGCCGGTCCGTTGGCAACTCTCCACCCCCCAATAAATGATGCAAACGAATACTTTGTCTTTGAGTGCACCACCGGGGCAGGTTGCTCTTCGCTCGATGGATGCTGAAAGTTGCCGAATAGCCCAAAGAACGTCGACTCCGATATTTCTTTGGTCTGATATGTCCCTCGCGACCACTCGGCGGTGCCCGCGGGCGCAAAGCCCAGCGTCTTTAGCCTCTTCCTGCGACCGCCTGATGTTGATGTGCCAGCGGATGTAGGGGCAGCGTTGGACGAGCTGACCAATTCCTTCAACGCGTCCATCACCTCCCGGAACGACCAGCCCGTCACATCCCTCCCGTTGATCCGCACCAGCCGGTCGCCCAATCGCACCAACCCCGATCGCTGGATGGGACCGAGGTGCCGCCCCCCGCCGCCGCTACTGCTGGCGCCGTGCTCCCATCCCGCCACGAGGGTCACATTCGATGAAGTCGGGGACGAGGCAGGTGCCGCCGAGGGTCCGCCGGAGCCGGGGGCGAGGAGCATTCCGAGGGGGAGGTGGGATGAGTGTGATGACAGATCGATTGTGACGACGTCGCGGCTCGGCGGTGACCCGAAGGTTGCCATGGTTGCACAACGATCCTCCCCCGCTACCGCGGCCCTTCGAACTCCGAATCGAGGCCGCCGGTAGTAGGGCGACCACGCAGCGGCTCCGGCGCGGATGAAATGAAGGAGTGGAGACAAAGTGGAGATCTTTCGCCCTACTTCCTACCTGTACCTGGGTTGACGTAAGTATGAGAGAGGTACCTAACTCTCTCCTTCCAAATCCACCAGCCCCACCACCAATTCACCAATCAAATTGACGCACTTACTACACGCACGAAGTTGCAAGCCGGCGGAACCAGCACTAACCATGGCCGCCCTGCCGCTGCTGGCCCTCCTGTTCGCCCCCGCCCCAGCGGCGCTTGCCTTCCAGCCGCCGATTTGCAGCCCGCAACTGCGCGCGCCCTCCCACCTCCGCTCCACCGCCGAGCGATCCGACGTCCTCCTCGGACCCATCACCGGCTCGGAGACGAACGTCAAGTATCCAACCGCGCGGGGCTCCGAGGTGGACTCCCGCCGCATCGTCGATTACGCCACGAGTAATAATGGAGACCAATCCTCGTCGTCCGAGGGCTCGCCCCTCCTCGCGCTCCGCCTCTCGCACATCCTCTTCGCGTCCGAGGAGCTGGCCTCCAACACGTTGGAGAAGCTGACCGCGGCCGAGTGGAATTTCGACGACATGGCCGCGAAGGTGAGCAACTGCGCCGAGACGAGGGAGGAGGGGGGCGCCGTGGGCTGGGTCAACCTCGGGGAGGAATTTGCGGCCGATTATTACGCAGAGGAGGAGGGGCGGAAGAATCCCAACGAACACCTCGATCTGATCCTGCCGCGGGAGGCGAGAGAGCGGATCTTGTCGACCCCCGCCAAGCCCGGGGATATATTAATGGTGGATTCGAGGCGGGGCGTGCATTTGGTGCAGGTGGTCGACGTCATGGTCGATGTGCGGCGGCTGTCGTACGTCAAAGCCCGCAAACAGAAGAAGCCTGCGGCCCCGGTGGTCATCCAGAACGAGATGGAGATGGGAGGGAGTACGAAGAAGAAGGAGGGGCACGGCGAGGGCACCAAGCTGGCGGGGGTGCTGGGCGGGGCGCTGCTGGAGGACGACACGCCGGGGCTGGATTTGACGTACAAGATCGAGACGGTGAGTTTTGGTGCACATGATGTGCGCATTATTTGCTACCATACCTGTTCAATCAAGGCAAATTCAACTGACGACCCATGCCCCTGGTAGATGGGATGCCAAATGAACTCGGCCGATTCGGAACGCATCGAGGGACAGCTTATGAGTCTGGGCATACGACCCCTGTCGGACGACGAGACGGTGGAGGTGCGTGTCGAAACGAACAACAATGGATTGATGAAAGAGACAAAGAAGGTCAAGACGGAGAAGAAGAAGCCCGATGTCATCGTGTTAAACACGTGCAGCATTCGCGACCACGCAGAGCAAAAGGTGTACTCCTACCTAGGACCGCACGCCAAGCGCAAGCGCTCTGGGGAGGACGTCATCATCATCGTTGCGGGGTGCGTGGCCCAGCAGGAGGGACAGTCCCTCCTCCGCCGCATTCCGGAAATCGATTTGGTGATGGGACCACAGTACGCCAATCGCATCTCGGACCTCCTCGAGGACGTGGCGAACGGCAATCAGGTCGTGGCGACCGAGGCGAGCCACATCATGGAGGACTCCACCAAGCCGCGACGGCAGAGCAGCGTGTGCGGGTGGGTCAACGTGATTTACGGGTGCAACGAACGGTGCACGTATTGCATCGTGCCCACGACACGGGGGGTGGAGCAGAGTCGGCCGGTGGAGTCCATAGTGGACGAGGTGGCGGAGCTGGTGGCGCAGGGGTTCAAGGAGGTGACGCTGCTCGGGCAAAACATAGACGCCTACGGACGGGACATGCTGCCCAAACGGAAATTCAGCGATCTGTTGCGCATCGTGGGCGACGTTCCTGGCTTGGCGAGACTGCGGTTCGTCACGTCACACCCCAGATACATGAGCCTGGGAGTGGTCGATGCCGTCGCGGAAACAGATACTGCGTGCGAGTACTTCCACATTCCGTTCCAGAGTGGATCGAACTCCATCTTGAAGGCGATGGGGAGAGGGCATACCCGGGAAAAGTTTCTGCAGATTGTGGACCGCGTGCGTTCGAAGCTGCCGGATGCGGCCATCACGGCAGACGTCATCGTGGGCTTCCCTGGAGAGACGGAGCAAGACTTTCTGGACACGCTCGACATAATGGAGAAGGTTGTGTTTGACAATGTCAACACTGCTGCATACTCTCCGCGCCCCAATACGCCCGCGGCCACGTGGGACAATCAACTTCCGGAGGACGTCAAACAAGATCGATTGCGCCGAATCAACGAGTTGAACCTGCAGCACGCGTCCGAACGAAGGGCGAGGATGATGGGCCGGGTGGTGGAGGTGCTTGTGGAGGAGCGAAACGTCAAAGTGCCGACCCAGGTCATGGGAAGAACCACGCACGGCTACATTGTGTATTTCGACGGAGACATTGACGAGCTGCGAGGGAAGTTGGTGAACGTGAAGGTCGACCAGTGTCAGAGGTATTATTTGGCAGGGAAGATTACAGAGGAAGACGCGAATTAACGGTAAGAAGCTATGTCTCGATAGCGCCAGGCAATGCCGCAGGGCCAAATAGATCCGATCAATTGCTTCAGCCACTACGCGGCTAAATCAGCTTCGCTCTCAGCAGTTGGCGTCGATCTCGGCCTCGGCCTCCTCCATCTCCCAGCGAGCTAGCTACTCAGCGTCATTCTTTGCTTGGACAAACTTTACCATGGCTTCGAGCTCGGCTTTGTACTCCCCTAACACTGCTCAACCTCCTTCAGCTTGGCTTCAGCTGTCTCGACTTGGGCTTCCACCTCCGCCAACAACTCGTCTACCGTCTTGGGTTCTGACATGGTGAGCGATAGAATTGGATCCCCCCAGTAGCAATGGCAGTAATCAGCAGCAGGCACAGCCTTCTCCAGTTTCCGGATCTTCTCCTTGGCATCTTCCAACTCGGACGTAAGCTCCTCCACTCTGGCAGTGGACGCGGCAAGGGCGGCCTCTTGGGTCTGCTTGCTCATTCTATTCGCCTTCTCCAATTCAGCCTTAGTCGTCAAAAGCTCGGCTTTGGTCTCCTCCAGCTCTGCGGTACGCACATCGAGCTTCTTCGCCAGGACCAGTTTCTTTTGGTTCGCAGTATCGAAGGCAGCCTTAGTCTTTAAGAGCTCGGCTTTGGTCTCGTCCAGTTCTGCGGCGATGTCGTTTGCATTGCGCTCTTTCTGCACAACATGCTCCAAGAGGCCCCTGTTGCATTCGTCTGCATCTTTGAGCCGGCCTCGTGTCGATTCCAACTTGCCTTCCGCATCGCCCAACTTGCCTTCCACCTCGAGCAGCTTGGTTACTGAGACAGCCAGACAAACGAGAATTGGGAAGTCATCGAGCCCGCATTCTTTATGCCTCGAATAGAAACAGCTGGACACTCACTAAACATAATCTTAGGATTGGGGGCCTGGACTCCATTAAGCTCGGCGAACTCCGCCGCCAACTCGTCTACCGTCTTAGAATTCGACATGGTGCATGAGTATGAAGGACGTAGGTGAACGAGGCCTGGTTGGTCGAATTGTGAGCCAATCTTGCGGTGCACAAGCGAGGCTGACCGTTTGCTGCACAGCCACAAAGGAAAGAGAAGAAATGGCACATGTTTGCTCCATGTGTATGGGTGGCTTGAGAATGCCATCGATACATTCCTCTTCGTGACTGTTTTCAGCGTCATTCTTCGACAGCAGCCAGCTCTCCGGCCCGAATGACGTCAGCAATGGACCACCGTCCCTTCCAGCCCCATCAACTCCAACTGTCGCTTCGCCCGCGTGACCTTGCTCCGCATCTTCCGCTCGTGCCACTCCCTCCGCTTCTCATCCCCTTCAAAGTCCTGCTCCCACGCCGTCCCCGGCACCGCCACCAACTTCGCCCGCGCCCGCTCCGGCGACAGTATCCGCTGCAGCGCCGCGATAGTGCACGCCTCCTCGACCCCCGACGCTCCCTCGCCCCCGTCTTCGGCGGGGTGCAGCCCCTCCGCCACCAATGGAAACCCCGTCAACGCCAGCTTGGGCACGTTCCACACCGCGCACGTGTTCCACGGGACCGTCCGGCCGGTCAGCGCCACCTCCACTTCCGCTTCGTTCTCGGGCGCCCGGTACTCGTGCCCCGGCAGCGCCGCCCCGACCACGAGGGTCGTGTCCATGTCGAGGTGGGAATGCAGCACGTCCATCGCCTCTTGGGTGAGCTGCACTTCGGCCGACGCCAGGAGGACGCGGCGGGCGCCGTTTCGCGCGCAGTGGGCCACGATGGCGTTGAGGGCGGGGACGAACTGGCCCCACGGCCGGATGGGGAGGACGTGCAGGGGCGGAGGCGGCGGAGGCAGGGGCTCTGCTCCAGTGTTTGTGGATGCAGCAGTGGCCGCCGCGCCATCACCATCCATCTCCGACGAGTCGTCACCGTCGCAATTCAGCGAGTTGCAAATGCGCGCCACCTCCCCGGTCAGGTCGTACCCCTCCAGTTTCTCCTCGGCGTCCACCGCGACGACGGCCCGGTCGGCGCCGACCGCGGCGGCGAGGCGGGCGAATGACGTCAGGGTGGCGCGCAGTTTCGCGGGCGGTGGGGGGTGCTCCGCGTGACCCAGGTGGAGCCGCGTCGCCACGTGGAGGTCGCGGGCGTCGGCGGACATTGCGTGGAGTAGTATCAGGAGGAGGAGGATCAGAGGGCTGGCGACCGCCTTCATTGCTGATGCATCGCTCCTTCCTCTTTGGTTGTTGATGGCAAAATCAGAGGAGCGCTGGGGGGATCTTGTCTGGTAATAAATCCACGAGTTCCTACGTAGAAACGGGCTGATCATTCACCTCGCTCCCCGCCCAACCCCCACCCCTTCCGCCGCCTGATGGACGATGCGGTCCTCGTCGCGGGCGATCGGTTCCATCGGCCCACTGCTCCTTCGGCTGTGCTGCCTATCGTCGCATCTGTGGGCCTTTTCGCCGCCATCTGAAACGCCGCCGCCGGAGTGCACATCACGTGCTCACCGCACGGATTTGCAGCCGTCGGGCGACTGGGCGACGGCCAAGCGGTCCCTCCGGAGCCCCGACTGCTGCGTGGTCGCCGTGGAAGGAATGGGCGAGCATATATTGGCGCTGCAACAATATTTTTGCGGACATGACGCTCCCGCTGATTTAGACTTGCGAATGAAGGTGCGCTGCAAAGACGTCGACGTTGCAATCGAGGATTGCGCGAGGATTTACGGGGCGGTGACGGAGCCACCACCTCTTGCAAAGGACGTATTTGACCTGGATAACGATCGAGGCGGGCACAATTACGAACGCAACAACAACTCCTGCATCTCGGCACTGGAAGAGCTGGCCCGCGGCGTCGCCTCCTTGGCCGACGGGCCCCTCGAGGGACTGTGCACCGATGTCCACGTGCGAATTGTTTGCGCGTCCGATTACCGGGCGCACGATCCGATGTGGCACACCGACAAGTGCCCGCTGCGGGGATACGTCACCCTCGCCGGACCGGGCACGCAGTACTTGGACTGCACAATGAGTCCGTGGGAGTACGCCGCAATTAGAACGTTCGGCGCGGAGGCCCTTGGGAGAGAAAAGGCATCAAGGTTGCAACTGGCCGAAGAACGAAAATTTATTGTCATGAAGGGCGACTTCTACGATGCCCCGGTGCCAGAGGACGCAGCTCGAGACAGGATGGGGGTGGCGTGGAGCCGGTCGTCATCTTGCGTCCATCGGTCACCTCCTGCCTCGGCGGCCCAAAGTGGAAAGCGCGTGATACTCTCGTTGGATCTGGCCGACGGGAAGGACGATCAGGAATGGTACGAAGTGCAAAGAAAGCGAGGGTGGAGGAGCGGGATGACGCAGCGGAAATCACGATTAGTTTCGTGAGGCATGGGGGCAGTCATCAACCGACAACCGAAACTTGCGAGTGCATCATTTCGAGTACTTATTCATCCGGGAGGTCAAAAAGAATCCTCAGGTGTTCGTGTGCCACGCTCTGGGGCTCAATCGATGCAGGGGGGCGCGGGCAACTAACAGAGCACAGACCTTGTGGCTGCGGCTGTTGCTAGCTGTTAGGGAGTTAGGGGGGTTGGGGTGCACCTATGTACCGCACATCTACGTACGTAAGTGCGAGGTCAGAACGCCAACGCGAGAGCCTGCGCGAGGTGGAGGTAGGAGGCGCAACGTCAGGCGCAACCGACCGACCACCAGCGCCGCTGCACTCGGCCCTGCTCCCGCTCGGCCTCATAATCGCCCAACCCTTCCTCAGTCGGCGGTGTCGTGCTTGTGCCTCGCATTATCGCTGTCATTGCTCCTGCCATCAACATCATCCACATGCCCGCGTATCCGCGAATAAAAAATAGCGGCGCCGATATGCCCCCACGCCTGCGCCTCCTGACTCCTGAACCGCCCGCCTCTAGAATATGAGTGCGCCGGAGGATCAGCTGACCGTCGGCGACTTGCCGTTTGTGTCAGCCCACGAGTTTGTCGATCCCGCCGGCGGGAATAGTTGGGAGAACAGGTGGCATTATTACCTTGGCCTAGAGCACGTTCAGCTTTGCCTGGCCGATGAGTCGGAGGAGGGCGACGTCCATCTAAACTGGGCGTATCGACGGGGAGGGGGGGAAACGTCTCACTACGGGAAGAGCTACCACGAACGTATTTTGCTTCACTGGGAGGCGTTTGCTGCGACGAAAGAGAGGCAGGGCGGGATGCAGTCTTTCCAAGTCAGAGGCATTCATCCCCACCCGCTCCTTTTTTTGCAGACAAGCTGTTGCCGGCTCTGGCGAGTAGTAATGACTCCTTGGTCCGGTTGGACCTCGTTGAATGCAAACTGGGGCCCAGCGGGCTTGAGTGTGTTGCTGATTTTCTCACGGACAATGCGTCCGTGGCAACGCTTGACCTCTCCCAAAACAAAATCGACGATGCTGATGCTGCAAAATTCCTCGCGCTGGCGATCTGGAACCATCCGGCGCTGCTATTCGTCGACCTTTCACAGTGTGAACTCGGGAAAACTGAGGGAGTTCTCTCTGAAGTGATGGGAGGGGCGGGAAACCTCGAAACGTTGTTGCTGGACCACAATGATATTTCGACCACGGGGATGGCATTGGTCGCGGAGTTCATCGCCACCAACACTGCCATGACGACGTTGAGCTTGGCGTACAACTATGTCAGTAAATACCATTGCCCCCGAGAAGAAAGAGAGCAATTGCAGGCGGCCTTTGCTGACAACGCCGTTGCTGTCGGGGAGGCATTGAAGAAAAACACGAGCATCCGTCAGCTCAGTCTGGGGGGACTCCATGGTCTGGAGGTCCCTTCCTTCATCGATAGCAAGCGTGCGACCGAACTGCTGACGCACCTCGATCTGAACGGGAACAGTATTGGAAAAGAGGGAGCAGAGATGATTGCTGACTATCTCGAGCGCAACCCTGCTCTGGTCGAGCTCGTTTTGCATTGGAATAGCCTGAATTCTCGCGCTGCGAAGTTGATCGCGAATGCATTGAAGTCGAATGATACGCTGCGGTACCTGGATTTGGACGGCAACAATCTTACCGACAAGTCGGTGCCTTTCCTTGCTGATATGCTGCAGCACAACTCGACTCTTCTCACTCTGAAGCTGGAATACACAGACATACAAATCAAATCTGGTGGCAGGAAGGAGCTGATGAAGAAGGCCTTCTGCGATACCTCCAGCCTGTCCGCAATCGCCGAGTCCAACCACACGTGCGAAGTGGTCCTTTCAACTCGCTGCTTCGGCGATACGTATGAACTGGAAATGCGCAAAATCAACGCGCTCGAGGACGAGGCGCAAAAGATCCGTTACAAGGTGGTGCTAGCACTATTTGCATTTGACGACGACCTGTTCAGTCCCCGGAGTTTTGACAACGTGCCCTTAGAGCTGATGCCCCGGTTGCTGCATTTGGTGAGTGTTTGTGCACATCTTGCGAGCATTGCCACGAGCTGACGCTGTTCTCACACACAATCGTTCTCTCCATACCTTATTACAGGTGCAGCAGGAGATTGGATACGGAGGCTTTGGCAAAGGCATCGTCGAGAAGACGAAGAAGAGGAGAAAGGGCGGATTCAATCCCACTCTGCGCAGGGTGCACGAGGTGGTGTCCAGCTGGAACCAGCTCCCTTTGCTCTTTGTGGTGAGTCGACATACACTGATCTCTGACTGTCTTCTTCCTGCACCACTACTTGCTAATTGATCCTTACGATACCAATCCACAGAGGGGCCCCGGCAAGCCGAGGAAGAAGCGCAAGCGACACGTCATGTCATACAAGGACGACGAGGACGAAGACTGGACGCCGGGCTCTCGCTGATCAGCATATGTTTACTTCTGCAGATGGTGGCGTGGAATTGTTTGGAACATTTCATACCACACCTGCAGAATATGTTTGGCCTGTGAGATGCAGCGACGACTGCAGCTCATTTAGATCCAGCTCCTCCGGGGGTATTTTCTGTCGTGGGTTTTTGGAAGACATTGGCGTGGGCAGCATGAAACTGTTTGGCACATTTCATGCTCAGCTTCTGCCATTTCCAATAACTCAATAGAGACCTCATCATTTCACAGAGACTGCCTGCAAGCCCACCACCCGGCCATGGCAGATGTAAACGCCAGAATGCGAGTTGGTATCTGCGATTGGAGGCTATCGTTCCTTCTTATCGGCTGCAAATCTCCATACTTGATGTACCACGCTTCCCCTGGTGCATTATCTTGGTTAGCAGGCGCTGGTTCGCTGTCAGCATTGCTGTTCTCTGTCTGGGAAGCTGCAGTGCTCGCAGAATCGTCGTCACTTTGCACTGATTTCGATTGAGCACCACTGCCATGATCGTTCTTCGAGGCACTGACGTCAGTTGGCTTTGGCATCGTAATCTGCGACAGTGTGGGCAACGCGAACGAGCTGAACTCCTCATCGTCCCTCGTCGGAGCGAAGGTGGGCATCTCAATGGGGAAATCCTGCCCATCTTTTGACGTCTGCGAGTCTGTCCCATTCGTTGTCGAAAGGTCGCCGGCGGCAAACGAGGCAGCAACGTCCGCGAGGGAGCTGTCGCCGCCCTTGCTCCCGGGATCGCATTCCGGGATCCACACGCTCTCTGGGTTGCAATAGAGAGAACCGCTCCCACAATAGCCAATCTCGGAACGGCACCACGTTCCATCGCCTTCTTCGCCCACCACGCACGGATCGCCGGAGCAGTGAATGTCAGGATCGTGCACAAACGTCGGCATCCCAGAAGTGGGTTCCAGAGACGGCCTCAACGTGGGAGAGGGCGTCCCGCACTCGGACGTCCACATGCTGTCTTCGTCGCAGTATTCCTCGCCTGTTCCGCAGAAGTTATACCGCGAACGGCAGTATTCGGGACCTTCTGTGCAAGCTCGACCCCGACAGTTATAGTCCGGAGAGTCCTTGTCTACCGCTTCTTGTGCCGACGAATCAGAAAAACTGCTACCGGGAGTTGCAGGCGCTTTGGTCGCGGAAGATGGACTCTCCGGCGCAGGCTTGACAATGCCGGCGTTGACTGTGACCGAGAGGCTGCCCAAAGACGAGAGCTCCATGCAATCGCTCTTGCCTGTGGACTGATCAACGTCGCTGTTCTTCACGCTGCGCTCTGTTGCCGCGCCCTTCGCGCTGAAGCCCAAGTCGGCACCGGCAGTGACATCCACGTAGTATCTCCCCTCTTCCAGTTCTTCGAAGATGTAGTCGCCTCCGGCCGCAGTCCTGGTGCCTTCCAGCCATACGTCACCATCGCATTTGTACAGGTCGACCAATATCCCGCGCAGTCCGGGTTCTGTCGAATCTTGCAGTCCATCTGCATTGCGATCCAGCCATATGTGGCCAAAGAAGCGACCCAATGATGACGAGTTCGGCGCCTCTGGGTACGAAGCCGCGTTTGACGACTGCCCACTGGAAGCGTTCGCGCCAGTAGGCTTGTCCTTGCCACCAGAGCTCTGTCCTTTGGCATTTGACGTTGCTCCAGAAGAAGACGCCTCAGCCTCGTTTGCCTCCTCCTTGGGACTCTCCACAACTGAAGCGTCATCGATCGATTCCAGCGTGACAATCAGCACAGGAGCGGTCGTAGGATCCGATGCCTCTGAAGAGGCGAACTCGGTCCGCACCCTGTCAGTGCCGACTAACCGAAAGCTGATCACCTGGTTTGCTGCCGCCTTGGTTACGTCCAGCTCGTATCCCCCATCATCGTTTCGGCTCGCAACAGAAGCGAACAGTGAACCTTCTGCCTTGGGCGCAGTATCGTACGTCACACCATCCTCTGTCCAACCATTCACAACTGGCTGGATGTAGTACACACCTCCACCGCTCGCGCCATCCTCCTCCTTTGGTGTCAGCATCAGAACGGCGCTTTGAATGACGCCATCGCCGATGATTGACAGGTCGAACCGAAATAACGACACGTCACCCTCGAGCATGTCAACAGAGAGCGAAGGCGAGGATCCAAAGTTCTGATCGGATTGCGTTCGTGAGATTGTGACGTCGTCCAGCGGTGAGAATTCATACATTGTGGACGAGATTTTGTTGGGATAGCTTTCTGGGGAGGCGTTCGGTTCACTCGCTGTCTCCGCCGTTGGCGTTTGTTGCGTGGGCTCTTTGAAGGAGGGATGCGCATCGGCAATATTGACTACCTTCACCGGCATCTGCGTCGGAAGCTTTGTGGGCATATGCGTTGGTGGCGGAGTCTTTGTTGGTACCACATTGTGCGCGTCTGCTATGGCTTCCGCCTCTTTTTTGGGTGCCATGACTGGAGACGCGGAGGGAGGGTTCAAGGGCGTCATCGCCCAATTGGTCATACCGTCAAACTGCGAGGCAGAGGGGCCTTCGTTCCCATTGCCGTTCGAAACATCCGGAGACGAGACGGGCGAGGCATTGTCAGGCGCGGGACCAGTCACCTCCGACTGCTGAGCGTCCTGTCCCTTAGAGTGGGTCATTGTGAAGGCCAAGGCGCTCGGTGGGCCAGCCTTTTGTGTGGGGGGCGGCGTTGGACTGCGCGTCTCCTGTGGTCCATCATTCGCTGCGCTGGCAGGTTCATTGGACGAGACAACGGCTCCCCCCTGACCCCCAGAAGACGGCGAGGGGGCATCTCCCGCTGTTGGTGGCGTTGGAGAAGCCACTGCTGTCGCGTCTGCTTTCGGCTCCTCCTTTTCCTGATCTTTTGCATTTATCTCCTCCTTTTCCTGGCTACCACTTGCATTTGGCTTCTCCTCAAAAAGGCACGGGTCGAGCTCAATGCCCAAATCTGCGACCAATTCCTCCAGCGTGACGCCCTGCTCCTCGGCCTGCTTTTGGAGCTTTTGCAGCTCCTTCGCCATCTTCTGGTCGACGCCCTGCTGATTGCAACCGTTACCACCATTCTGCTTGTTTGGGTTCTTATCCTTGTCCTTTCCCGCGTGCTGCGCCTCGCCCTCACCCTCTGTGTTCTCTGCAGGATCGGCCAATTGCGCGGTCCAGGTGGCGTTCCAACTCTCTTTCCACACTTTGCATTCGTCGCACGACCCCTCGGAAAGACATTGCGCCATGCGTTTGTTCATATCCATACAGGCATCCAGACTTAGCAGTCGCTCCACGCCAATAGCAGACGCTGCTTTGCAGTACCGATTGAGCCGCAACTGTATTGCCTTGCCGTGCCACCCGTGGCTGTCTGCCGGACACTCTAACCCTCCATTAATTGTATCTAGCGTCTGCCCAAAGTCCTCGTTCAGCAATACGGCTTGATGGCACGTGCGATCGTTCTTCACGTTCTCCATCCTTTTCGAGGCGAGCAGATAGGCGTTAGTCGAAAGATTGTGATTTCGCACCCACACATCTCACCCAGCTTGGAACTTACCAGAAGAACAATCCGGCGCCCCAGGCGTATTCCTCGACAGTTGCGATGAGGTCTGGACGCTGGCAGAACGTTTGAGATGCACCAGTTAATGCCACGCTCGCCTTGATCACATTGTAATTCCATGTCAGCCTATATGGAAGACAAGCGATGAGGTTACAGCAAAGCAGGCACAAAGAATAAGATCTCTACACATACATGACTCACTGGATCGCTCCGCGTCCGAAGTAAACCTCGTTGGCCTTGACGTACCCCGCCATCGGCCCCTTGTCCATCCTCTCGTACACATCATCGCATTCGCACCCCTCCGGCGGCAGCAAATTGCTCTGACAATAATTGTTGAACGCCCGCCCCTCGCTCGCCAGCGACACCGGACACGTCATGGTCTCCCAATCGAACGTAGACACGTCGCACGGCTTGCAGTACACTTCCCC
>JALLAP010000298.1:0-31070 GCA_036939355.1 Thalassiosira profunda | reverse complement strand
GGGGCGGCGAACCCGGCGGCCCCGCCGACGAGGGCGCCGAGGATGAGGAGGAGGGGGAGGTATCGGTGCATCCCGGTGGTCGGTTGGGGGACAAGAAGTGGGCGGGAGGTGAAGCGTGAAGCGCAAAGAGTTGAGTTGAGATGACACTTCAAGATCGCGATCTTTGGTTTGCCACGCACTTCATTTTTTTTCACCCCAATCAAAAAATCAAACGCTCGCGCTGCCGCTGACGCTGAGCCACAACTGCTGACTCTCGCCTCGCCCTCGAGCTCGCGCTCCTCAACTCCTGGGTGACTACGCGGTTCCTTCGTTTGCAGCGGCGCTACTCTTCGGGCGCGGGGCAACGACGCGGGTTCACACTTAGTGCGTCTCTTGAGCGGTATCCATCAGATAGGCACTCGTCACTGGCTCGGGCGAATGCAGTGTCGGCACGACAGTTAATCTCAGGGCAAGTCTCGATCGATACTGCGACGCTCTCTAAATTTGGGTCGTCGAAAGGTATTGTGGTATCCTGAGGCTGGTATCTTGCAGTATGAAGGTCCGTAGAGAATCTGGCGCCGTCGTCCTCTCGATGGTCGTTGCGGCAACGATCGATGGCGCAAATGCCGAGGGTGGGCACAGAATGACACCTTTTGCGAAGGGACGCATGGTGGAGCCAACATCATTGGCAGGTGGCCTCCCGACTCACGTCCATCGATCCAATAGAAAACGAAAATTGCCTCCCGCCGGCGCCCTGCCCATATTATCTCTTCGCGGGGGCGACGCGAGAGAGGTCGACATACCGACGCGGAAACGGCAAACCCTCCGCGCCCTCCACCTGACGTCCTTCCTGGCCGTCGCCTCCACCTCCATGGTGGTCTTTGCGCCGCTTCCGTCTCTCACGAGGCATCTCTCCAAATCGCCCGACCCGCAAGCCCGTGCGGTCCAGATACTCTCGCTACTCTCCTCCGCCTCCGCGGCGGTGGAGCTGTTCCTGTCCCCGTCGGTGGGGGCGTTTATCGATGCAAAGGGGCGAAAGGTCGCCGCGGCAATTCTGAATGCGTCGATTTTGGGCGCCAACCTCGGCGCCGTGCTGCGTCCGGGTGTGTGGAGCGTGTGCGTCTCGCGGATGGTAAACGCGTTGAGCGGGGGCTTCCTGCTCATCGTGGTTAATACGATCATCGCCGATGTGTTCTCGACCAGTGGGAAGGGTACCAAGTCCAGCAACAACGATGAGGTGGGGTCCGTGCTGGGGAGGCAGGCGGCGTGCGTATCGCTGGGCTTCCTCCTGGGGTCGGTGATTGGTGGGAGATTGACGGAACGGGGCGAGCGCGCGGCGTACGGTGGCGCGCTGGCCCTCTCCACCCTGGCCACGCTGAACGTCGTGTTCCGGACGAGGGACAGTCTGGAGTTTGTGGAGGAAAAACAAATAGCAAAGAAGGACGAATCCCTCGAGGCGATGGGGTTGAGGGTGATCGAGGCGCCGTTGTCGAGCGCGCGGCTCCTCTTTGCGTATGGGTCGCAAATGCGCACGCTGGCGGTGCTGATGTTGCTGCAATCGATGCCGGCCTTTATGGGGGACGTATTTCAATTGTTCGCGAGAGAGCAGTGGGGCTTCCAACCAAAGGACTTTGCCAACCTTGTGGCCCTCTTCGGTGTCCTTGGTATCGCCTCGAACGTCTCGCTGCCGCTTGTCCTGCGAAGCCTTGGCTTACGCAACTTTTCGTTGTTCGCGATTGCATCGGCGATGCTGTTCCCAATCACGACGATGTGTACCAATTCTTTCCAGCCGCTGCTTGTGGTGGGATGCCTCGGAATGTACGGTTCGGCGCAAAAAGTTGGCACGAGCACCGCTATCACATCGCTGGCCACGGAACGGGGCATACCGCAGGGCCAGCTGCAGGGCGAAAAGGCTTCCATGCTGGCGGCTCTGAAGGTGCTGAGCCCGCTCGTATACAGCACTTTATATTTGAAGGGAAAGGCCTGGGCCGATACTGCTGGTGAGGGGGGTGTTGGTGCTTCCGGGCTAGAACTGCTGGCGACAAAGCTGGGAAGGAAACTACCGTTCGTCCTGAACATCGTGCTAGGAATGTGCGCGTTTGCCGTCACGTGGCAAAATCTGTGAACTGGTGTGAGATGCCGTACTTTTAGAGGAGCATTGTTGGAGATGAATACTGAGTCTTTTCATTAGACATTACACAACAAAATACAGAGACAAAGGGGGATGGCCCCAGTTGGCAGCGGTTCAACTTTCAGAGCGACTGAATATCCATCAATCGCCCTTCTGGAACTCTTCCCGCCAACGAATGTACCACTGAGGCGGGCGGCTGTCGCCATCGGCAACATCGAAGCCGGCGCTGCCGTGGGCCTTTCTCGATACTTCGCCAGGAGCCCAAGTTGTGAACTCATCAAACTGGCTATCGCGGTCATCGAAACTGCCGCTGCTCTCTTCTTCTGCCTCAATCGACTCGCTCTGGAGGAACTCTTCTTCGTCAGTCCAAGCCTCCTCATCGAAGCTGGCGCTGTCTTGATCTGCATTCTTGGGCACACTCAACTGGCTCTCTCCACCTTGGAACTCGTCGCCACTCCAGGCCTCATCGAAGCTGGCGCTCTCCTCTTGGTCTTCTGTTTCGGTCACGATCAACTGACTCTCTCCATCTTGGGACCCGTCCTGGGTACCTAGGATATCGCCCTCGATAACATCGAAGCTAGTGCCGTCATCGGCCTCTTTTCCTTCCACATTCAACTGGTTCTCGGCATTCTCGGGCACTCCGACCCGTTCCAAGACCTCCGGCAGCTCGCTGTGATCCGATCCGTAATCCCTCATCACCAAGATTGTGGCGACCAGAGCCCCGGCCAGGAGGAGATTGAGGACAACCAGCGCTGGATTGCATATCCTTGGCTTGCGATTACCTTCGCTTGCAGTTTTTTGGCCCTCCTCAGCATTGGCAACTTGGACGGAGAGCCCACTCTCCACGTCCACCGTTGCATCTCCTTTCACGTCCACGTCCCAGAGAAACGCTGAGGCCGAGCGACCATCGATGGTGGGGCGACCGTTGCTTTCAGACGTAGAAGACGACATGGTTCAATATTGATAGATGTGTTATTGCTTTGTATGGGAGTGTTGCTCTTTTTATGAGCTCGAGTGACAGAGAATGAGGAGGAGTTGCTCTTGATCGCTCCTGTCTTTGGCTGGTCTTGCTCATGCTTGGTCGTTGTTAGAGGGAAGGAAGGAGGGAAGTCGACCGCCAAGTACAATACATATTATTAGATGTCGGGCTCGTCTCCGTAGTCCTCGGTCTTCTTCCTCCACTCCCATGGGCCTCTATGTTGCAGGCTCTCGCCCTTGCTGTCCTTGCAGCCCTCACAACGGTATCGTTTCGGCCTATTGTTCTTGTTCTTCTCGTATCGGTTCTGCAGCCAGTACTCTTCGCTCATTGGAAAGCTGTACTTCTCCTGCGCAGCACCGCATGGAACGTTCGTTCCGTGCTTCCCCGTAGAGCAATTCATACAGTGCAGCCTCCCCTTCGTCTCCCCGACGTAGAATTTTGCAAACTTCTTCCGTTTCTGACCGTCATGGCCCCGTTTGCTGAATGCTTTCCCTCCACCTGCGGCTTTGACAGCATTTGTGCCACCCCGGCTCCTGGCCTCCTTTTGTTCCTCCACTCGCCGCCGTAGCTCTTTCGTCGCCTTGCCATTGACAACGGCCTCTCGTGCCTTTCTGTCGCGCTTTTGTTTCTCCGTGCCACCAACCGTGCCGCCCCGGCTGCAGCCCTCCTTCCATTCTTTCGCTCGCGTTCGTTGTTCGTCGCTCGCGTCGCCACTGTCGACGGCCTCTTGTGCCTCTCTGTTGCGCGTTTGGCACTCCGTCCCGCCCCGGCTGCAGCCATCCTTCCATTCTGTCGCTCGCTTTCGTTGGTCGTCGCTCGCGTCGCCTCTGTCGACGGCCTCTTGTGCGTCTCTGTTGCGCGTTTGGCACTCCGTCCCGCCCCGGCTGCTGGCCTCCAGCAAATACCAATGCATGCCGGTCATATCGCCAAAGCGTTTGTCGAGGTACAATGCTGCCGCTTCTGTTCGCATTGCTCCCGTCGTCTCGCCTCCCCGCTTGCACCCTTCTTTGTGAGCCAGATCGCAGAGACGGAAGAAATCCGACTTCTTGTTGAAGAAGCCCATAAAGTAAGTGCACTTTGCGGATGCATCTCCGGTCTCTGCCACCTGCACAGCAGAGTAGAAATCGTCAGTGTCGCCGCACTTCATTTCCATGCAGCTCTGGAATAGCTTTTTGTACATCGAGGAGGGGTGGCAGGGAAGCTTCAACTCATCGACGGACGCCGAAACTAGTTTGCCCGGATTCTGGGCGTGGAATGTGGCGAGATCCGCATCGTCCCCTCCAAGGAGATAATGCGCCCACAAAGTTCCCGTAGCTTTCGAGCACAAGGCGATCTGCACGTTGTCGTCCTCGTGCAGTACCGACAGGACGTTCCTCTTCCACGATTCCATGACAAAGGCGACGTCCTCCCGCGACAAGTAGCTGAAGGGGCTGGTGTAGGCCTTGAACGGGAACGGGTAGACGTCGCACTGGATCATATCTCCATAGTGCTCCGGCCCAACGCCTTGCCGCGTAGATTCCCAAGTGCATTCCCTCAGCGTTCCATCCGAGCGAAGTGCTGCAGCAGAGTGCTGATCGCCAAGGGCAAGAGCCGTCTCCAATGACTGGTAGTGCAGGACGAGCACATTCACTTTGTTGTTCTTCCGGTCCGTTTTCCACGACAGCCGGAGGCAGTTCCACGGGATAGGGTTGCCGTCCTTGTCTTTGATGTGCGCCACCTCCTTCCTGAACTGCAATTGCCCGCGATGCAGCTTCTGCTCGGTGGGGTTGAAACGCTTTCCCCTCCAGCCCGGAGGAGCGTGAAACTTCTCAGTGGCCCAGGATTCCCGGCCGGACCCCTCCGGAACGGTAGCGGGTGGAGAGGGGGGAGATGCTGCAGCAGACTTTTGCTTCTTCTGCTTGCGCCTCTTGCTGGACTTCTGGTTCTTCCGCTTTTCCTCCGTTCTGCGTTGCTCTGCCGCGGCGCTACGGGTGCCACGCCGACCATTCCCCCCTCGCTTTGGAGACGCCTCCTCCCCAATGCTCTCTCCCCGCTGCCCTGGCGGCCCTGCGTGGACCGCGGCGGCGCCATCAAGCTGGACGCCCTCCTCGGAGGAGGATACCCCGGCGTCCGGTCCTGCGTCTCCCCCCTCGTCCCCGTCGGCGAGGTCGGGAGGCGGCGGCCCATCACTGCGCCTGCGCGCCGAATTTTCCTTCTCCTCCGCGAGGCGAGGCCGTTTGGCCACACGCCCCTCCTCCTTGCCCCTCCCCTCTCCTTCATTTTCATCTACGCACTGCCCCCAACCCCGCTTCTCCCCCGGCCGGGGCTGGGGGGCCGCGACCCGCTGGGGCCGCGGAAAGTTGCAAAGTTGCGTCGGACGCTCCTCCGACCCACTGCACCATGGCCCAACCCCGCGCCCCCCAGCCCTACGCCCACGTCCCCGCCGCGGCGGCCCCGGCCGTTGCCTCCGCGGCGGCGTCCGAGGCGGCCGTCCGCGCCGCCCTTCTCGCCCGGGCCATGGCCGCGGCGCAGGGTCATCAGGGTGGCCCCGCTGCCGCCAACTCCGCGGCTGCGGCCAAGCAAGCCGCGGCTGCGGCCAAGCCCGCCCCTCCGCCGGCCGAGGACGCCGTGCAGGACGGGGGAGATGCCATCGATACGTTTTCGTCCTATACGCCCGCGGCGCTGCCGCCCTGCATTGTCCGGGCGCTGCAAGGGAGGGCGGACACGTCACGTGGTCCACCGAGCAATGACGCTGCAGCGAAGTCGGGCGGGTTGGACCTCCTCGGCGACGACAATTGCAAATTGCCTGCGGGTAGCAAGGTCGATAAAGACGGCGTGATTGAGCTTTTGGACACGGACAACGAGGACAGCAGACTTAGCGCGGGCGACCCCGCAGCCGACGATGAAATGAAGGGCGGTGCCCCCCTGAAGAGCGACAATCCACCCTCAAACGATGGCAACGACGAAATCCTAGACGCCGCCTCCCTATTTGCAACCGGGACGGTCGAAAGCCACACCTCCCCGGCCGTGGAATCGGCCCTCCTCTCCTCAGTGTCGGCCCCTTCTGCCCCTGACGAGGCGGCCGCCACCATTTTGCCATTGGTGCAAGAGGGCAAACTTTCGCCCCTCCAGGCCGAGGGGGCGACGCTGGCGATCAATAGGTTCAACCGGGTGTTCACGAGCAAGGGGAGCGGGAGGAACGACGGGTCGATGCGGGCAGGTGCGTTTTTGGTGCATGCGATGTGCACACGTGTGTGCATTTGGTGCATGTGACGTGCACAACATATTGTCTAGTTTTGGGGGAGAGTAGATTGAGGGAGGGTGGCTTTATTTGGTTGCAGTCGGGCAGCGTGATGCAGATGGCATTTGCATTTCGCAGTGTGAATTACTGCTGGACATCACAGCCTCGTCAGTGTTGGCAGTACCACTGTTTCTTTGCTTTGATACCAAACTCTCACTCTCGAATGCTTCACTCCCCATCTCAGGGTTCTTCATTGGAGATGGCGCCGGAATAGGCAAGGGACGTCAAATCTCCGCCACCATTCTGGACGCCTTCGCCCGCCACCACGGCCGCGGCCGTCACCTTTGGATGTCGGTTTCGCGCGAGCTGGTCCAGGACGCGAAGCGCGACCTCGCCGACGTCGGGTGCCACGTCAACGTCCACGACGGTGCCGAGGTGCTTGACCAAATGCAGGGGGGGAAGAAGGGGAAGGGGTTGGGTGCGGGAGGCAGCCTCGGCAAGGGCGTGCTGTTTGTGACTTACTCGTTGCTGGTTTCTGGGAAGAGAATGGAGGACATTGTCGGCTGGTTGGCCGGGAGTGGCGACGCGGGGACTGCGGCGAAGAAGGGGGCGTTCGAGAAGGCCCAGGAACGGGCGCGCATCGAGCAATCCTACACCGGGGTCATTGTGTTTGACGAGGCGCACAAGGCAAAGAACCTAGAAGCCGACACTCGCACCGCCAAGCTGGTCATCGCGTTGCAGGAACGGCTGCCCAACGCCCGTGTGCTTTACGCTTCGGCCACGGGGGTCAGCGATATCAAGCACATGGTGTACGCGCATCGACTCGGCCTGTGGGGCTCGGCCAATCCCCTGTACCCCACGTTCAACTCGTTTTCGGAGGCGCTTGCGAAGCGCGGCGTCGGGGCGATGGAGATGCTGGCGTTGGAGATGAAGCGCAAGGGTATCTTCTTGGCGCGGACGCTGAGCTGGGACGGGGCCTTGTTCACGACAATGGAGGTCAAACTGACTCCCGATCAGATTGCGAGCTACGACGGTGCCGGTGAGTCAGCCACTGATGCTCGTCTTGACTTGCCGCTCGCTGATTGATGAATTTGTTGCTCACACGATACATCGCTCATCAGTGCGGTGGTGGTTCAGCGTGAAGGATCAAATGAATGCCGCGCTGGAACTGATGAACATAGGGGCGCCGAAGATGATGTGGAGAACGTACTGGAGCGCACACCAGGTGAGCCTTCATCTATCTTCGTCAGCAGCTAATGTGCAGCTTTCATTTCTCACCTCTCACACGTGATGCATATCTCTCCTTTGTGCCAGCGCTTCTTCAAGGAGTTGTGTATTTGCGCCAAGACCGATGAGGTGGTGAAGAAGGCGACCGAGTACCTCAAAAACGACGACCATGCCATCGTAATTGGGCTGCAGAGTACCGGCGAGGCAGGTATGGAGGTGGCCCTGGAGGAGCTCGCCGTTACTCTCGAGGAAACTACGGGCAAGAGACTGAGGAGGAGCGACAGTGGCAAAGTCGAGTACGAAGATATGGTCCTCTCTGGGTTGGTGTCCACGTGCGCCTCGATTTTGACCAACTTTGTGAGGAATCACTTTCCTGTGGCGCCGCCTCCCCCCGAGGTGCCCAAGGTGCCTGCGATTCCGCCCAACGGCTTTGCTTCGGAAGCAGATCGCCTCGAGCACGTGCGGCTCAGCGATCTGGCCGAAAGGATCCGCGCCGAGCCTCCTCCTGAACCGATTCCTGAGCTTGTCGAGCGCCGCAATGAAATCTTGGAGTCGATCAGGACCTTGGATCTGCCGCCAAACCCCCTGGATGACATTATCGATAGACTTGGTGGCGTGGACAACGTGGCAGAGATGACGGGTCGCTCGGGCCGTATCCTGCGCGACAAGGAGGGCAAGTACAAATACACCCGTCGATTTGGGGGCAAGTCCAAAGAGAAGTCGTACGGCTTGTCGATGCCCGTCAGCAGGGAAGATGAATCGGATCGCCTCAATATCGTGGAAAAGCGCAAGTTCATGGATGGGAAGAAAAGCGTCGCCATCATTAGCGATGCCGCCTCGACTGGCGTCAGTCTCCATGCGGATCGGCGGTGCAAGTCGAGCCACAAGAGGCGAGTGCACTTCACTATCGAGTTACCTTGGGCCGCCGATAAAGCAATCCAGCAGTTGGGTCGGTCTCATCGCTCCGGTCAGGAATCTGCCCCCATCTATCACATGTGCGTCACCGAACTCGGAGGAGAACGCCGCTTCGCCTCTGCGGTGAGCAAACGGATGGCGCAGCTTGGGGCGCTGACCAAGGGCGATCGCAGGGCTGCTTCTGGTACCGATATGAGTGACTTTGACATCGACAGTGTGTTCGGCCGTCGAGCCCTGTTCAGGACGTACAGCGCACTCAATGAGAAGCCAATCACCGCTCCGTCTCGCAACCCGAATGAGATTCTGGACAAGTATGCTGCGACCGAGGCCATTGCAGCTCAGTTGCAAGAGAAGGATCAAGACGAACAGCGTGCCTTTGCCCTAGCTGAAGCCGCCAACGCCTTGATCGAAGTGGGGCTGGAGGGCGACCCGAACGTGAAGAAATTCCTCAACCGCATCGCTGGCCTTGAGGTGTCACGCCAATCTCTCGTCTTTGGTCTGTTCATGGCCACTCTCGACGACGTCATCACCGATGCCAAGGCAACGGGCGAATTTGAGGGGTCTGTCGAAGACATTCGGGCCACTCGCATTGCGATGAAGGGAGAGCCGGAGATCATCGCGACGGACACCTCTTGTGGAGCCAAGACGGAGCTCACCAAACTGATCATCGATCGCGGCATTAGTTTCGACAGCGTGGTGCAAGCGATCGTGGAAGAAGGAGAAGAAGGTGAAGACGCGAAAGATGTCGAGAACGAGGCCATGTCCGACGAAGATGAGGAGGAAGAGCAGTGCAAGAGTGGCTTCTACATTTCGAGGCGCAAGATTGCCGGACGTCACCTCATCGCCTTCGCCCAGCGCAAGGTGGAAATGGAGGACGTCGTCGATCGTGACTTCATCGATCCGCTCCACCTCATGATCATCACGCGCCCCAATACTGGAAAGAATCCGTGCGAGATGCCGAGCTCAGAGCTGCGCTACAAGTACAACTTGCTCGTCTCCTCTTCGGATTTGCTCGACCACGTTCGCTCTGTGAATGGGGAGGAGCTTTCGGATGCCGATGGAGAGGAGAAGAGCGAGAAGGATACGGCCCAGCCCCAGGATGCGGTGAGCATCGTTCGCAGCAAGTGGGGAAACGCGGTTGCTGNGCGAGAAGGATACGGCCCAGCCCCAGGATGCGGTGAGCATCGTTCGCAGCAAGTGGGGAAACGCGGTTGCTGACCTGTGGGACGATGCCTACGAGAATTCCAATTACATGGATCACCGGGATGGGCTGGCGCCTCGCATCTCAGAGATGGGCTTGATCACTGGCGCCGTTCTCCACATCCTGCCCGCCCTGGAGAAGGCGGTCCAGTTCATGACGGCCAATCAACGAGCCCTCCGTGTCATGAGAGTTGAACTGTCTGACACTGGCCAGAGGATTGTCGGTAAGTTGCACATCAGTTGTGCACTTCGTATTCGCCTCGCACCCGCCTTCTCACAACATGCCTTGCAACGTAGGAATCAAATTCCCCTGCACCGAGGAAGCCCTTGGACGGCTGGACTTGGGGATGAAGGAGATTGCCAATGCGCGCCAAGGATCGCTGGACACCCCCTCCTACGTCGACGAGCCTTTTGCCGCCATCGACGAGAAGGCCAAAAAGTATGCGACGACCGAACGCAAGACGGTGAAGTCCTTCTTTGGCGCCGCGGCAGCCAAGGTGCCCAGCAAATCCAGCAGCAGCCTCGGCAGCAGCAATAGTGGTGGTGGGGATGCGAAGCGCAAGGAACCATCTTTCATTTCTCCTCACGTCCAAAACGCACAGGGAAAACCGAAGGCAACTTCAGTTGCGTCGAAGGGACCGGCGAAGAAGGCCAAGAAGACGGCCGCCATTTCATCCTTCTTTAGCAAGAAAGAGTTTTAGTTCGGCCTGCCGAACGCAGGCGTAGGGAGTGGGGATGTGAGGAGAAGAGGTTGAATACTGCTTGTGGTTTGGAGGCGAAAGAGAGCTGAGTGCTTCAACTCGAAGGAGGAGCTTTGCAAAGCAATCATGGCCAGTTACGCTATCTAACTATCTTCCACGAGCAGTGACTTCTTCTGATGTGGCGATGCGTTGCCCCCTCGTCTTCTTTCATTGTGAACCCGCGCCGGCATGCTGGGAGCTGAAGGTGTTGCAGCAAGCCGCTCTCGCCTCGCGCATCGTGTTCAAGCCTCTTGGGGCTGGTCGAGCTTGTATTTATTCCTCCGTTGATAGCGACACGCGTCCCCTTCTGAAAAGGAAGCCGACGCCCTGCCAACGAGGCTGGCGCCCGCTTTTCGCCTCCAACCTCAATCTCGGGCGGGGCAGTACTTGCAACTCGATGACAACGATTGCAGCGCCGCCATTCTCATTAGCACCACGCGGCGGCGCATCTAGCGGCGGCTGTCCCGGCCAAGGGCAAACTCGTTGGACTGTGCACTCTTGTGAGCCAAATGTCTCCGGCGGCCTCCGGTGATGCCGCCCGAGGGGCGTCTGCCAACAGAAGCAGCAGCGGTGACACTCCCGACATCGCCGATACCCGGCGCAACCTCGGCGGCGAGGAGGGCAGCAGTGGCGACGTCCCTGACATCACAGCCGCGCGGCGAGCGCTTCGCGAGAGCAGCGAGGACATTCCAGATATCGCCGCCACCCGGCGGACCCTTCGCGAAGGCTATGCGAGCAGCGAGGATGTCCCGGACGTCGCCGACGCCCGCGCGCTCGCGGCCGAGATCCCCGCCAGGTGCCTCAGCAACCTCATCGCCACCGCCAACCCTGCACAGCAGCTTCGCAAAGACAACTACTTTCTCTTCACGGAAGCAATGTCGAACGGCTACTTCGTCGCGAACGGCATGACGGGATACTCCGACCTGCCATACAAAAACAAGTACGGCTTCGTGACTCTGGCGTGCCAGTGCGAGCGCCGCGGTGGAAGAGAGGGGTGTTGCCAGGGAAACAGGGCAAGACTCGACGTGAGAGGCATTGACGAGGGGGAGAACATGAGCAGAGAGTTGAGGGCGTACATATCCGATGTGTGCCGCGTGACGGATGATGCCATTGGGGAGAATCGGTTTCCGGAGGAGGATGCAGGGGAGTTTCCTGGAGGAAGTCCCGGGAACGCTCCCGATGGTAGTCCAGGAGGAAATGTGGAGATTCCGACGCCGGTCCAAAGCCCCCCTCTTGGTGAGCGTTTGCAGCCGTCGAGCCCTTATTTTCTGCGCGATGTCCTTTCTCATGTTCATTTTGCAACCTTCACGCAGACAAACCCACGATGGAGTCACCGAGCCCACCGGCCATGGTGGAGGAGCCCGCGCCCACCGACCGGAGCACCGACTCTGGAAATACGGGCCTCTCCGACGGGGCCTGGCTGGGCATTGCCCTCGGCATTGCCGTCGTCCTCGGCCTGATCCTTTACCTGGTCTACCGTCGCAAACGCGCCAAGGAGGCCCGGCGCGAGAGCTTCAAGTCAGACTCGGAGCAACCGGGCCAGGATTTGATGGCCGCCGAGTGGCCATCGGAGGCGGCGGCCGAGGGTGGGATGGCCGAGGAAAGCGGTTGGGCGGGCAGCGTCACCGCCACGGACGCGGTCACGGACGCGAGCCAAGAGAGGAGCGTGATGAGTGAGGACGCGAGCGAAGATTATTCGAGCGTGCAGGCGGGCACGAGGGAAACGCGAGGGAGGTCGAGCAAGAGGAGCAACCGTGGTTTTGAACATGAGGGGTATGCGCACACGGATTAGGAAAGCAATCGACGCACCGGGCGATAACCTCGGTGCCGGACGGGAAAAAGACTGGGTGTATGAGTGCAAGAGAATAAGTGTATCGTAGTGTGGATGTGATAGGAAGCTAGCGGAAGACGAACAGTGATGAAGAAGAAACAATAGTGAAGGTGTTTGATGTTCTGCGCCTTGCTTTCCCGGAATGGGTGCCCGCCAGATCATTCTTTGCTATCCTCTGCCTCAGATGAGAGTGTTCTGCCTATGTAACGTAAGGGAAGGGAGGAGTACGTATCTACGTAGTATCTACTTACGATTCTTTCTTCCCCCCCAGCCCGCTTCCTCCCGCGCGCCCGGCGGATCTTCCCCGTGCCTCCTATTACGAGCAGCCGCAGCGCCTTGCCATTGCAAAGCTTCCAGCGCGGACTACGCCCTGGCCCTCCCGTCTCCCGCGCCGTGAAATTGTAGCTCCGCCCCAAAGAGCACTGCGCGTTGGAGCGTGGCCACTCGCGGACATTGCAGCCAAATCCGCCGCCACGCGCCCCCTCATAATATTGCACATTGTGATTTGCTGTTTGAAGGCCGTGGCAATATGAGTGAAAGTGACGCCGCCGGCGTCATTGCGGGATTGTCATCGCTGACGTTGGGAGAGGACCGCAATGTCGGCCGCAACGACGACGACGACGACGATGACAGCGTGCCGGGCTATTCTCGTTTCTCTGAGGGGTCGATTGGCTGCTCCAAAGATGCGGATTACCAAGTGCATTTGAGCAATTACACGCGGATGTTGGAGCTGTTGACGGCGTATGCGGAGGGGAATTACATGGTCTTGCGGGAGTTTCAAAATATATGCAAAGATACCTACAGCGGGCCAATGTATGACCGGTGCACGATGTATGGACTCGAGGGGCTTCCGTGGTTTCACATGAGGCTGGGTACGTGGGATGACGACGCATTTATTCACGGGGACGACTTCGAGAAGTGCCCAACTTGGAGGAAATTCTGCGATGCGTTGCAGCTCTGGCCAGGAGAGCCGTTGAGGGGAGTGAGCGTCAACAATGTGAAGATGTCGCAGAAATTCCTGGCCGGCATCGGGCCGCTGCTGAAGCGGGGTTGGCACCTCGCCTTTGAGCGGTGCATCCTCGGCAAGCAGGGTCTGAAATATCTGGCCGATCACCTTGACGGAAATCGGTATTTGGACAGCCTGAGGTACATGTGCCGTGAGGGTGAAGAGATGAAGGATATCAGTGTCGTGAAAAGATTCTTTGATGTGATCGGGCGCACTCCGATCAGAGATTTCTCCCTGGGCAGTTCCCTCAGAAACGAGGATCCAGAAGTTCTATCGATCATCATGGATGGGGTGAAGGACGTGAGGAAGCTGAGTTTCTGCTGGCTGACATGTCCCTCGGAGGGACATCGCATTGCCTCAGTGCTGGCTGAAAACCCAGGAGTCGAGAGCATGATGGTTGGCTGCAACTCGTTCGGCCCTTCAGACGCTATCAAGTTTGCAAACGGTGAGATCTACTTTTTCTTGTGCTCGATACTGTCACAATAGCCTGCCCTCATCTTAAGATACCACCAATATGCAGCACTGTCCACCAACACCAACCTCAAATCATTGGAATTGAGCATCGAAGATAACTTTTTCGACCCTAATTCCTTCGAGCGATTCTCGGTCGATGACGATGTTACAAAAGAAATGGGGAGGGATGCCGTTCTAAAGGCGGTGTATGACCCGGACAGTCTGAACTCCATCCGGGGCTGCAACCATACTTGTTCTGTTGAGGTTTTCGGCTTGATGACTCCTGTTCACGAAGAGGTGAAGAACATGGTTGCTTCGGGCTGTTCTACGGATGAGATCATCAAACACAAGCTACTGCAGACACTGGGTGGGCATCGCAAGCAGAGCTTGAAAATGGAGCATCTTTATGGCCCTGAGGTGGAGCTATTGCCCAGAGCTTTGAGTCTGCTTCAGGCCACGAAAAGCAAGCGTATCGCCCTGGGCAACGTGTATCAGGTTCTGAGAGATTGCGTGGTCCCCTTTGTGTTCTGAAGAGAAAGAAGGATTGCTTGGAGTTGGAGAGGCTGCGGTTTGTGCTTTAGTCGGGGGCGAGTGCGAGGAAACTCGGGAGGCGTCGGACGAACCTTTCTAGGAAAGGTAATAGGCTGCCGGGAGATGTGCCGGGAGATGTGCGACCTCTAAAGCGGCTGTCTGAAGCTTACTGGGGTGGGTACGACGTTGTCAGTGAAAGACAAGTAAACGTGTTTTTACAGGAAGTTCTCTGTTCTCTCTAGCCAAACACCTCTGTATGAATCGATCTGAATTCACCCCACAAAGATACCTAGAAACAGGAGGAGTGCTCGCCGCGACGGGTGACGTATGCGATGCCCCTCTTCCACAGATGAAGCATCAGCATTCTCTTTGATAGTGGCGCGTCATCCCCCAGCATAGTTCAGGCCATCTTCGTTTCGTTTCCCACATAGTACATCAGACACCATGCCTTGGGTCACTTTCCCTCTACACCTCCATTGGTTCGTCTCCGGCCTCGAGCTGTCGAACAATCGACGCGACGCCCGGGCCCGCGTTCGCCGACTCGTTCTGCTTGACGATCGCCGCGGCGCTCGCGGCCACGGCCTCCCAGTTCCCGCTCTCGATGGCCGCGTCGAGTGCCGACGAGGAGCTGCCGCTGCCGGCAGTCTCGTTCAGCATATCTGAGACGAGTCAAAAAAGGAGCAAAGAAGAGGCACGTTAGTTCGACGTTCGCTAGACGAAATGCAAACAGCAGATTGCACACGTTCACTTACTCTGAATTTCTATCCCGCTCTCGTCCGAGAAGAAGCTCGGCCCGTCGCTCGAACTGAGCATGCTCTCCTCGTCCGGACGCGGCAGCAGACTGTTCTCCGCGTAGTAATTGCTCTTGGTCGCCGCCTTGCCCGTGCTCATGGAGGGGATGCTGCTCACGTCCGACATGGTCATGGAGTTGGTGGCGTCCGGAGAGTCCTGCCGCGGCGGGGCGTTCCCATCGAGCTCGCCGTCCGTGACGGCCCGCAGCTCCTTGGCGTGGTCCTGTTGGCTCATCTCGTCGAGGTCGTCGTCCTCAACGCCGAGAGGCTTCTCCCCGCCGAAGAGCATGTAGGCCGTCATGGTCACGACGAAGAGGCTGGCAAATGCGATGGTGCCGATGGCGAGGGCGCTGAGTCCTTCTTCGGTAGTGTCGCCTCCTCCACCGTTGCCCAGGCCGGGGGGCACAATGGCAGCAGGGACAGGAGGCGGTGTGGCGACTATGTTTTGAGGCGCGGTCGCAGGCCGGTTAGAAAGCGAAGAAGGCAGAAACACGACGTCTACCCGAGAGCGACAGCCTCCCACACGGCATGCAGATAACAAAACTTACCGATCGGGGCCGCGGTGGGCGCGGGACNCGAGAGCGACAGCCTCCCACACGGCATGCAGATAACAAAACTTACCGATCGGGGCCGCGGTGGGCGCGGGACTGACCGTCGGCGCCGCGCTCACAGTGGGGGCCGCCGTCGGCTTCCACACGGGCAGCTCGCCCGTGGGCGGGCTCACGTTGTCGCCGAGCGCCTTCACGGTCGTGTCGCAAATGTCCTTGATGTAGGTGCTGAGAAAGACGTTCTGCATGACCGCCTTGGCCCCCTGTCTGATTCCGGCCAGGTCAATTTTCGCCCGGGGTCCCTGGCAGCAGCCCGGGTGGGCGTTCCCCCGCATGTGGCACTGGCACGTCAGCGTGGTGTAGCTGAACTTGTTTTCAATGGGCATGTCGCTGTATTCCTTCACACCCATTTCTTCTTCGAGGTAGCGGTTGGACATGAGGTTCGAGAAGGCTGTGTACTCCTCCGTCTTCATCTGCTCGCTTTCATTGATGGTGGCCATGATTTTGTTCCAGCAATCCTTGCTGAACTGCGGCTTGGCCCTGCTCCCAACAAATTCTGCAGGGGCCGAGCGGAAAACGGCCTCAGGGTCGGCCTCGAGGTCTTTGCGCAGCGCCCGCCACGACTCCTCGGTGTGGAACAGGCCTCGCCGCGCGTCGCGGATGTCGGGCGCGTCCCGGCTGCTGCCCGAGTGGAGCTGGCGGGTCCTCCGCCAGTCGCTAATGTCGGGCACGTCCCGGCTGCTGGAGCTGGAGTCCCAAGTGGAGTCCACCGATGCCGCGGCGCGCAGGCCCTGGCCGGACGACGAGGCCGCGGCGGAGTGGCCGGCGGCCACGAGGAGCGAGATGGCGAGTGGTCGCGATACCATTTTTGCAATACTGATTCCGAGTTGTTGTCGTCGTCGTCGTTGCTGTCGAAGCCGCTCAAACAATGGACGCGCTCGACGATGAATGATCGGGTCAATGGCCCTTTGCCTTTGCAGCAAAGTGTGATGGCAAGAGCTTTTGCGTGGAGGGGGTGCTTTTGCCGCCGCGCATCGCCTCGTTGGTTGCATGGTTTGGCGAGGCCCGTTTCTTGTTTGTCTGGCACAGTTTCGTGCGACAGGTAACAGTAAATCTACGTACGTAGGTACCTACATAAGTGTACGTACCTAAGTAGGATTCAGGTGACAAAAACAAAAGAGACACGCTCCTCCCTCCTCTCCCTCTCTCCCATTGTATCATGCACACAAACGTCTCACTTTTAGTGCTCTATTCAGAACCATCCCGTACAATGTCCACTCCGAGAGCATCAAATCATCAACATCTCGGCCTCCTTCGACCCCTTCGACGTGAAGCTCGACCGCGCGCTCGACGAGCCCGCCCCGCCGGCCACGCTTCCCCCATTGTTCGGAAGCAGCTTCCGCCACTCCGAGTCCAACTGCTGCATGTAATCCACCTGCACCCGCGCGTGGCTCACGTACAGCTTGCGCAACTCCTCGTCGACCGCGCGCTTGAAACGATCCATCTCCCGAAACACCCGCGCCGTGACCTCGTTCAATTCCCCCAGCGCCTTGTTCGCGGATTGCTTCGCCGTCTCCAGCAACTTCTGCGCGTTGATGATCTTGGCGTCCATCGCTCCCGGCGTGGGGTTCACTGCCGCCTCCCGGTTGAGCTTCTCCAGCCCCGTCTCGCGATTTTTGATCTGCTGCAGGTACGTATTGTAGGTCAGCTGGCAATTCTTCCTCCGCTTCAACGCCAGCCGCGCCGCCTTGATCGACCACTCGATCTCGCTCATGGGATTTCCCACCTTGGAGTGATCCTCGTCGTACTTCACCTTGTTGATCGCCGAGAGGGACGCGAACACGTTCGAGATGACTTTGATCGAGGGCAGGTTGGTCTTTTTCGCTTCCCCGCCCGTTTCGGGATCGAACGTCTGGTGCAGTCCGAACAGCGACTGGCCCAGCTCGTGCATCGTCGTCGACGTTTCCTTCGACGCGCCCACGAGGTACTGCGTCGCCTTGGCCAGCGACTTCACGTGCGTGTCCAGGGTGTTGAGATAGTTCTCGACCTCTTCCATCTGCGCCCCATCCCGCGTATCCTCAAGCTCCCCTACTCCCCGAGCGACATTAGCCTTGATGCCCACCTTGACAAAAAAGTGCTTCGCCTTCTCTTTCGCCTTTTCTGTGGGCGTCGCGTCCACGTTCAGAGTTTCGTCGTTGCCGTTGCCGGGGTTGGCCTTCTTGGCCGCCTCGAACACCTCGGCGTCCGGGCTGAAAAACGCCGCAAGGCTCGGCGCCCCCTCCAGCTCGGGGTGGACCTGGACCCTCCGCAAAAATCCCTCGCAGTGCACCCGCCGCTCCTCGACCAACTCCTCGCTCATCCGCTTGGTAATCTGCATGGCCTGGGTGTGCGGGATGATGGGCACGATCGCCCCGGGCTTCTCCGCATGCAAGCGTTGGAACAGCCACTGGAAGTCGGAGTAGCGGCGGCGGACGGAGGCGATGGGATCGGCCGAGTATTGGCCCTGACGAACGTCCACTCGATAAAAGGTGTGGGCGTTGCGCCCCTCGCCTATTTGCTGCGGGTCGGTCACCTACGATACGCACCGTCAAATGTCGCGATTCACGTGAGTTGATGCGAGCATCGATGTTTGTGCACAAGATGTGCACATAATAATAATTGCAAATTTCGCTCTCACCGACAAGTGCAGCGTCGCCCCGCCGGCGCTTCCCCCTTCGATCTCCCGCTCCCGCGCGTCCTCGGCGTCGTAATCGTGATCGTCGTCGCTCACGCTCGTTGGAGCAGGCGGGGACGACGCCGGCGGAGGCGCTGGGGAATCAAACAATTCTTTCTCTGGATCGATCGACATGCTGTTGGCTTTTAATGGGCTGCCCGTCGTGGAGTATTCCATTCAGCGGTCGACGTGGGCGGGCCGGGGTGGGGTGCGGGCTGGCAAGGTTGGGCAGCGCTCTAGAGAGGGGCGGGCTGCTCCAGCGGCGTTGGATCACAACAAAGGTTGTTGTTGTGGGCGGGGTCCTGTCCGTGGGGGGGGGGTGAGTGTGTGTGTATGCTCATAAGTAAGTACCTAGGTACGTACTTTGCCTCATTCATCTAATTTAGTCAGTTGCAATTCTCTGTGCTCTATTGAATCTTCGAGTTCCTACGTAGGCTCGAAATCGACTTGCGACCAACTGATTTTCGCTCACAAGACGTGCTCTTTGCCCGCGCCTGCGCACTGCGCAAAGAAGTCTTGGCAAAGCGCCCACATCACCACACCGTCGCACACCCAACCCCATTGCAATTTCACTATTACCATGGCCTCGAACGACGGCGGCTTTCCCGACCGCGCGCGGCGGGACGATCCCCCCTCCCCCCGCCGCGTCCCCAGCGGCGACTCCGGCGACGGGTCCCGCAGCCACCGCAGCCGGGACACCCACTCCTCCCGCCGCAGTGAATCCACGTCCCGCTCCGACGGATCCCTCGCCGTCGTGATCGGCAAGACCTTCGAGGCCACGACGCTGCCGGACGGCTCCCACCAAATCCTCGAGCTCACCAAGTACCGGCGCCTCCGCGACGGGGCCGTCTACCACGAGCGGAAGCTGCGCAGCCTCGACGACGGGCGGGACGACCTCGACGACCGCGAGGGCAGCGGGCGGAGCCTCCGGCGCGCCGGCGCGGGCAGCGAGAGCAGCAGCAATAGCCTCGTGCCGCCCTCGTCGCTGGGCGGGCGGTCGGGGCGGCTGTCCCTCGGCCGGCTGTCCCTCGGGCGCTCGCCCAAGGACAACCAGCGGCCGGGCACGGAGCGCGGCGCCGCGGACGACTTTGACGGGGACGTCGCCAAGGAGTCGTTTGGCGACTACCCCGACGTGCTCTCGACCTTCTCTTCCTCGGGCAGCTTCTCCGTCGCCGAGGACGGCGCCCCCGCCGCGTCGGTGGCGACCGAGGATCACACCAACACGGAAGAATACCTCTACGACCACGACTTGGGCCTTGGCGGCTTCCAATCGTGGCGGGACCAGCGCTCCCGCCGCCTCGCCCACCGCCAGGGCCAGTGGGGCGTGGCGCCGCACTCGTCCGCGTCGCTCGGGTCCATCAAGGAGCACATCGGGTGGTGCGCCGCGTGGGACGAGAACTCGCCCACGTCGCTGCGGTTGGCCCCGGCGAACGATGGGCGGTGGGGCGGAGTGTGGGCCGCCCCGACGAGGCGGGCGGCGGCGATGGTGCGGAGCTTCTTCCCCGCGACGCCGAGCGAGCGGGCGGGGCGCGTGGTGGATCCGAACGCGGCGCTGGACGTGAACTGCGGAAAGCGACGGAGCGAAAACGACGAGGAGGACGAGGAGCGGGGCTCGGGCGGGAGGGGCTGCAAGGACCGCCTGAAAACGCGGCGGTGCCAGGGCGCCGTCGCCGCCGCGCTTCTGGTCTTGATCGGGACCATCGTCGCGGCCGCGGTGCTGGCGCCCTCCCGCCAGACCGATCCGGCCCGGCAGGTCGACGGCGACGGCACGGACGCCGGCCCGCCGCCCTGCGTCCACGTCCAGGTCGTCGTGCGCGCCCAGGAAACCGGCGACATCAACGCCTGGACCCTCGAACGGACCAACCCCGACGGCCGCGTCGTCGAGGTGGCGTCGGCGTCGTCCCTCCCGGACCTCGGTGAGGGCGAAGACACGCACGAGTACAAGAAGTGCGTCCAGCCGGGCGTGTACGACTTTCGCATTACCGACTCGGGCGGGGACGGGCTCGGGTCCGAGGGAAACGGGGGGTACTACATCACCGCCGACGGCGTCACGCTGGGCGTCAGCTCGTTCTTCTTTCACGAGGAGCGCATGACGTTCGCACTCCCGTTCGACGCTGGGGAAGAGGAGGATAAGGCGTGCGCCGACGATTTCTTCCTGGCGGTCAAGACGGACGACCGCCCCGCCGAGACGAGGTGGACCGTCGTCGACGACGCCACTGGCGAGGCGGTGCTGGAGGGAGGGCCGTACGAGCTGCCGCAGGCGGTGCACACCCGCCGGGCGTGCCTGCCGGACGGGGAGTACACGTTCCGTATGATTGACGAGGGTGAGGACGGGCTGTGCTGCGAGGAGGGGAAGGGATTCTTCGTGCTTTCAAGGGAGGGGGAGACGATCGCCACGTCGAACGGGGAGTTTGGCGAGCGGAAGGAGGTGTCGTTTGCGGTGGGCGATGGAGATGGGCAGTGAGACAGATGTGGATAGGTTCGATGTCCGGTTGTAAAATGTAATATCGTACATGTGTCGATCCCTTGCCAGCTCCGCCTTCCGAGGCAGAGGCGGTAGGTAGGTGCGGCGGCTCTAGTTCCACATCGAACCAAAGCGTTGAACTAGTAGAAGTAACAATAGAGAGTTAGAGAGTGCCAGGAGACATCGATCGCTTGAATGG
Source organism: Thalassiosira profunda (assembly GCA_036939355.1). NCBI lineage: Eukaryota > Bacillariophyta > Thalassiosirophyceae > Thalassiosirales > Thalassiosiraceae > Thalassiosira > Thalassiosira profunda. The sequence continues at coordinate 10,143 of JALLAP010000298.1, read as the reverse complement.
AGCGAGGTGACTTGTTCACCGACAGGAAGTTGAAAGTTGAAAAGCCGGCACTACTTCTTAGGTACAATACGTACTTTCTACTTACGATAAGTCGTCGCTCGCTTCCCTCCTCGCCTGCCTTCTTCTCACAATCTGCGCAACCGCCACCTCCCGCCTCGACACCCCGAGCCTGCCCACCGGATCAACCGATCCGCCCCACGCCCCCGCAGCTTAGCCGCAGGTGAGAAAATTGCAAAGGCCGTCGTGTTGGCGGCGGGGCGCCGACGCCGCGCAGTATTATTGCTCTCTGCTCATCGCGGCCTATCCCACCGTCGTCATTTTGCAACGGTCGTCGTCTCTCTTCATTCGGCGCCCGGTGGGTTGGGCCGATCATCGGCATCGGTCGGGCATCGCCGGCGCGGAGAGGCTCCGCTGCCGCGTCGCATCTTCGCCCAGCGCCGCCGCAGGGGGTAGAGGGCGCGTCATTTGTTTTGTTTGCAACTGCGGCGAGGGGGCAGCTGCAACAATGCTAACTGAAACTGATACCCTTCAGACGCGTTTTCATTGCAGATATCGAAACCATGAGCGGCGTCGGAAACGAAAACGAGGAGCCGAACCACCGCCGATCCACCCGCGCTCGCAAGCAGAGGGAGGCTAATCCGTGCGACTTTCTTGACGAGGAGAACAAGGATGCCCGTCCCTCGAGCGGAGCGCCTTCGGGCAATACATCGAGCAATCGCTCGGGCGAGACCCGCCTCGTCAAGCCACCCACCGATAAGCGCACTCGCACTTCGCATTGGTATCGGAAGGAAAATTTGGAGGGGTTCTCGAGTGTAGATGACCCTAAGAAGATCTTTCGCAATGTACGAGGTACATATTACTCAAGGTTCGTGACACAAAGAGTAGGGATACTCTAATACATCTATGAGGAGCGGTCGGATTGGGCGGATCTCCGTCGGGGACATCAGCGTGAACGTCTCGCCTCGCTCCGCTATCCCCACCCCACCTCCACCGGGCTCAGGTCGGCGAGCGTCGGGGGCCGTCTGCGGGGCTCGTTGGTGTTGGTCCTCGTGGCCGGTTTCCCCGCCGGTGGGCCAAATTCATGGTGGAGCGGGAGGGCGTTTGCCGGCGCCCCCACCCCTCCTCCAAGCGGCTCCATGGACAACAACGATAAAAGGGCTGCCCCGCCTTCCGACGACCGGGACGGGGAGAAGAAGGGAGACTACAAGAGTACTCCCACCAAGGGTGGGGAGGACGCCGTGTGCTTTTCTCTTGATGTGATGGGGATGATGTGAGGTGATGGGCTTGGGCCGGCCGCCCGGCCCCACAAGGGCGGCATCCACGTCAGGCGCCTCTCACGATGCCATGGCGTGCATGTGACGTTGTGGGCTGTCCAACACTGCCGACGTCGCCACGCCGGTGCGCCGGAGGAGGCGGTTCGGCCGCCTTGGGCGGGGGGGGGAGCGGGCGGTCCCCTTCTCTACTACGTACGCTAGCTAGGTACGTGGAAAAGCGCCCTCCTTCTCCTCGACGAGAGGCGGCACATTGCCAACGACCCTGATGGTGGGAGCGCCGGCGTCGACCAACCCCTGCCGCGCATCCGCACCCCGTCCAATCTGCTCGCGAGCCCACCCCTACTCGTCAGGGACCACCACTAGCCGGCCTGGCATCGCCGCGCGCCTTCATTTTTCTCAAGTGGTCCACGTGCCAGTTGCAACTTGCAACTGCATCAGCGCACGCCCCACGAAGCCGATTCTGCGAGCTCTCGTGGCATTTCGCGCACGCCCCGGCGTTCTACTAGTCCGGTTCGCCGACGGCGGGAGCAAGGTGGGTCAGATGCGGGGTTTGATGCTGCCAATTTTGCTCGCCGCCCACTGACTTACATTTTTGCATGACATTGCAATGCATTGGCGGCCTCCCCCAAGTAGGTTCTCTCGTGGCATTTCGAGTACGCCCACCAGGCACCCCAACGCCTCCGCATCCGTCCCTGCAGTCCCTGCGTCGCCCACTCCTCCCACAATCGTCCAGGTGCCTGGTGAGCCGCCTGCCCGAGGTATGTATTTGTTCTTCCGCGCGTTTTGCAAATCATTGCTCCACTCACATTGCATTGCCGCCGCGTCTATCATTTTCATCGCCAGCAAAATGGGCAAGCGTTCTCGACCTTCCCCGTCTACGCTGGACTTCATTCCACAGGGATATGGGACGAAGCCAGCGTCGGCTCCATTGGCGAGGGATGCACGAGGCCCCACGGGATCGTCGGCACCGGAGGCATCCTCCGATCAAGAGATGATTCCGAAGGAGGCCAACGGCGGTGCTCCTGACGAGAAGCCGCGCGTGGTCACGCCAACTGGGGATCTTCTGGGCGGCGGCGAAGAAAAGGGTGCTCGTCCTTCTCGATGGGGGCCCAGATTGGGCAATGCCTCGAATTCTAGCAGTGCAGCAGTTGGCACCGGTCAGGAGGCGAGGCCCGGCCCTCCCGCAGAAGGCGAGCGGGCCAAAGCTGCGCGGCCTTCTCGATGGGGACCCAGATTGGGCAATGCCTCGAATGCCAGCAGTGTGGCAGTTGGCATCGGCCAGGAGGCGAGACCCGTTCCTCATGTGGAAGGAGAGCGGGTTGTTAGTGTCCAGGGCTGTTTGTCGGATATGGACATTTCTGATTCCGAATCGGAGGACGGGTCGCTGTCGGATCCGTTGGACGCAGAGTCTTTCGCTGCTTCGTCTATCGGCGCCAAGGCCTCTGCTTTCAGTGCCGTGGCCTCTTCTTCGATTGCTGCCAGCCCTGTAGTGGCAGGGGCAGAGAATGCTACTGCGATTTCTCTCAAACGGAGGTGCTGCACCGACCATTCTGTGCCATCTCAGATCTATCAGTCGGAGATTATGGCGCGGGAGACACTCAAGGCGGCCAAGAGAGCCAGGACATGCATCGATCCAGAGGCCGCTCCCATCGTTGACGGCTCCAAACCAGTGCCTCTGTAAGTGCCCAATTGTTGCTTCGCTGTATCAACTCGCAACTCGTTCGATTGCTGACGTCGTTCGATTGCTGATGTCGCTCGCTCATCCAGCCGAAGCAAGCCACGCACCGGCGCCAACGCATCAAATCCAACAGAGAGCACAAAGGTCGCGGCCGAGCAGGCGCCCATTGAGCAGTCGCCCCCGGAGGAAGCGAAAGAGAAATCTACGCAAGCACACAAGCGCCAACCAAAACGCAGGACTTTTGCGCTCGCGTCGTAAGTGCTCAGTTGTTGTGTCGATGTTTCGGTTGCATCAGCTCACATCACCCTGCTGCAGCCCCAGTCTGAATGCGGCCAAGCTTCTAGGGGCAGAATTGCACTTTCCTCCTGCGCAGAACGACGGCGACGATCGTCCGCTCGAGGCTGTCGTCGTGGGACGCGATACTGCGAACAGAATTCGGTACATTTGCAATGGAGAAGAGGGCGTCATCAATCTGACTTCGCCGGGCGAGGAGGACCGATGCCCACGTTTGGGCCCGCAAATGCAAAGGCACCTCCCAAACAGCGAGTACTTGCACCTGCTGAACAGCGATACGTCGGAGGCCACCCTTGACATCATTGCTCGCAATAGGCTGACCACGCCTGTCAATGCCGCCTACTTCATCGACCCCGCCACCCAGCTGCCAATGTATGCGGACGAACTCCTGACGCACCCGAATCCGGCGATTGCGATGATTGCGGGCCACTGGAACGACATGATGGGGTCGTTCACGCACATCCGCACCAAGTGCGACAAGCGGAAGGTCCCCGTTTTCAGCATGCCCCTGTTCTCCGACATTCTCTTGAAGACGCTTGGCCCGAAGGGTCTTCTCTACATCTTCTGGTATTGCTATTCTCCCCTGGCAATTCACGACAATGCCATTGGTCGGATGCAGTCCAGCGAGGCGAGGGGTCCGAATGGCGAGCTCCTTTCAGGTTCATGGGGATACAACGAGCACTGCCTCACGCCAAAGTGTCTTGCGCTGGTGAGCAAATCCTTTGCAAGCAATGTCAGCTCCAAGCAAGTCTACTCACACACTCTCTTTCCACACACAATAGGGCGCTCTAGCAGACGTCCATATCACTTCGTTCACGTACAATGGAGAGCTGAGGGACATTCTGTCAGAGGAGAACGCTCGCTTCGTCGAACGAAAGGAGGCCGGCTTTATTCGCGCGATACTGAACTGCTCTAGTGTCAGAGTGCAGCTGCTCTCCAAGGGAGCCCGGACGAAGGTGGCCAGCGCGCTCGGAGACGCCGCAGGGACGCGCCAGAATCTCAATGCATTCCACGTTGCCAACCCAGGCCGTTTCGTGTCCATGTTTTCCACGAGCGTGTCTGCTCCCGATCACGGCGAGTGCCATCTCAACAAAGATTACGTTGCCAAGCGAACTACCGAGCAGAATAGAACCATGAGCATCTCAAACGACTTGCACTACTCGCGCTGCCGGGTCGACATGGGCAAGACCTTCGGGTTTGGCGTCGAGCCGTGCACCGTCACTCTCGATCTCCACAACAAAAAGCCCACTGCCACGACAATAGCGTTGGAAGACATGGTGACGGAAGGGACGCTGGACTTTCTCAAGAAGAACGCCAACAACGTCGTGCCGGCCCTTCATCCGAGCAACCCCGCCAATGTCATCGCCTATGCCTTGAAGCGCAAGGAGGCGCTTCTGAAGAAGTTCCCGGAGCTTGAGTCGATGGATGATGCCACATTGATGCATCTCCATAGGGTGATGCGCGACTTCAATCCGGGCTTTATTGGCAAAACGCACACCGAGGCGACCAAAGCCAAGATTTCCAAAACAAAAGCCGAACAGAATCTGCAGGACTGGTTGGCCATGGCGGTAAGTGTTGGCGATCATCTCTGTGTCAACGCTATGGTAGTGTGTTCTCACAGACTCTCTCCATCAGTACAAGGTACAAAATTTCAGCTACTGGAATCCCGAATACGGATGCTGCGTCCCACGAGCTACCAACGCCGAAACGAAGGCGAGGTATGAGAGGGATCTCGTTGGATGGACTCCAAAGCTCGCCACCTGGGTGAATACGCAGAGGCAGCGGAAAAGAGGACAGGGAAAGTGCCGCACAATCACGCAGAAGGAGATCGACTTTCTCGACGCTATCGGGTTTGTCTGGGAGCCCATGGGGGGGCGTGGATCTCACTAACAAGCGATGTCCTGGAGGAGGAGGGAGCGAGTGATTAGATTGTGTGAATGAGCTGTGGTGTTGGGTTGCAAGATAGATGGATGGGATGGGTGCTTTGGCAGTGCCACTTCTCGTCTTCGAGCAAACGCGGTCATACACGTTGTTATTCTAGATGCTAACTTTCCACACACTACGGCTTCTCTTGCGTCCTCTCGAACAAGCTCTCTTCTTTACACATACCCCGGGTGGACCTTTTTGGCTGCTGGGGACACAATGGCGAAAGCGGAAAAGGAGTTGGTCGAGGAGCAGGATGCCGACGGTGTGGCGTTGGAGATGACGAACTTTACGACCGGGGTCAAGCTTACGCAGGTGCCATACCGTGAGTACAATTGTTGTATCTCTCTTACTGTCTCATCTGCGGTGCTCAACCCCTCTGCCTCTCCTGCTACACTTCCAGACGCGGATCTGTTGCCGTACTACGACTACTTCGCGCAAGGCATCCAGCAGCATTCGGACATGGAGGTGAGAAGCGCTCGTTTTTTCCCGGCCAATTGTTGCATCCGCTCATCTTCGTAATCCATTTCGACAATGACAGAGCTTCAGCATCACGAACTTCCACCTTCCTCCATCGCCCTGGCTCGGCGAGAACGTCATCCCGACCCTCGAGAACTCTTTCAGTAAGGCTCTCTTTTGCGTCGACCCTGCACCCTCTGCAAACATCACTCATTGTCTACTCTTTCAGCGCTGACGGACCTGACGCTGTCGAACTGCTCGCTCTCCGGAGAGGACTTGGCGTCCATCGCGACGTTCCTCCAGGGAAACACGACCCTGTGCTCGCTGGACCTCTCGCGCAACGATATTGAGTCGTCGGATACTGTCAAGGCCATCGCCAAAGCAGTGAATGCGAAGAGCTCGTCTATCGTTCATGTGAACCTCTCTTTCTGCAGCCTTGGCGGTGGAGACAAGGGCGCCCTCGACAAACTTCTGGCATCCGTCAAGAAATGCGAGAGCCTCGAGATCGGCCACAAGGACATGAATTCGGAGGTACGTTGCTCTCCTTTTCTCATTTTCACTGCTGCACATGGCTCTTACTCTCCTATGCGCTTGTACCTATTCAGGCTGTCGGTTCGATTGCCAAGTTCGTTGGCAAGAAGAATGCTTTGACTTTCTTCTCCCTCGCCGGCGCGAGATTGGACAAGGAGAACAAGAAGACGCTCGAAGCGTCGCTGGCCAAGAACAAGACCATCGAGTCCCTCTGCCTCAGCTCGAATGGTCTGGCACTCCCAGGCATACTCCACAGCACGAAGAAGAGCATCAAAGCGATGTCCAAGCTCAGATATCTCGACCTCAGCTTCAACTCGCTTCCGGTGCAAGGCGCCAAGGCCCTCGCCAAAATCCTCGAGCATGCCGACTGTTCTCTGGAAACTCTCATCTTGTCGAACAACCGCCTCACGACGAAAGGCGCCAACTACATCTTGCCCGCGCTCAAGGCAAACGAATCGTTGGAGGAGCTCGACCTGAGGTGCGTGCCACTTCCCGAACGCCGTCGTCTCTGCGCCTCATCTCGTGTGTCTGACTCCTTGTCCTTCTCTTCAGTGGCAACTGGTTGAACGACGCCGTCGCGCCTGCCATCGTCGACCTCCTGCAAAACAACTCCACCCTTCTCAGCTTGGACCTGTCAGGCAACAAGAGCTTGAAGAACACCCAGAAGGAACGAAGGCGCTGGCGGGGACACGGGCAGGGATACGAGACAATCCGCCCAGCGGAGGATCGGGGCAAGGCGGAGATCGTGAAAGGCGCTCTTTTCGACACGACCAGTCTCCAGACGATCGCGAACTCGAATCACACGTGCGCCGTGCATTTTTCGGGCCGGAATGCACGTGCTGAGACGATGCGCAACAGTGAGTTCGTTTGCCTCTTTCTGTGCGCTGCCAATGCACTTTCCTGTGTACTGACCAGTTCGCTTCTCTTCGTGTATCATTCTGTCAAGTCAACGAGCTGGACGTTGCGGAGGGCGTGAAGATCCGATACAAAGTCGTCCTTGCTCTCACGGAGGCGAACAAGGATCTATACGATCCCCGGAGCTTCGACGACGTTCCTCTGGAGTTGATGCCGTACTTGATTGTGAGTTTTGGATGCTGTGTGGGCCACCTTTCTTTCTATGCTGCCCTGACCCACTTTTGTTCATGCCTGAAGACCCTCGTCCAGCAAGAACTCGGTGTGGCTGGATACGGCTGCGACATCCTGCCGAAGCGAAAGAACAAGAAGGACCGGTCCAGCTCCTATTGGGACTACAACACGCCCGGCCTTGCCTGGTACGAACGGAGGAAGACCATTTGCGATCCCTCGCTCAGCAACATCTACGAGGTCATCATGGGCTGGCAGAGCCTCCCCCTCCTCTTCGTCAACGGCGCCGGCGAGCTCCCCAAGAAGGCGGCCAAACAAGCCGCCAAGAAGAAGAGCCGCAAGCGCAGGAGGAAGTTTGGCGAGGAGGACGATGACGACGATGAGCCGTACATCCCGAAGGGCGCGAGGAAGAAAGGCCCCTGGGTACGCTCCTCTGAAACGGGCCGTTGGGTTCGCAAGGATCCCGTCTATTAGAGCCGCGCCCCTTCCTTTCCACGAGGCAGTTGTTGGACATTGCCGCGAAATTTGAGGCATTTGTTGGACGATGCTTCCACAGAGCAATCAGCTTCGCCTGCAATTCAGCTTCGCCGTTCCAGTTTGTCGTATGGTACCCTTTGCGAGGAGCAATACGTTTTGATGCACCACCGGTCGAGGGGCTCGTAGGTAGATACAATGTCATCGCAGCGGGCCAACTCCTATAACCACGCAAAGGAAAGAACGCCATCTGCCATTCCGACTCCCCCCTGAGGTCTTGTCCTTTGTTTGTCGTGCCACCTTTTGCTGAAGCTGACATTGATACCCCCAGGCCATTCCGTCTCTCGTTTGTCCCTATCATCCACTCATCAATCGGCCAGGGTCTTGGCGGGGGCAATCGCCGCTGCAAAACCCTTCACCTTCACCGATTCATCGGCCAGTGATCGCACCCTCCCCCGTTCTCCCTTGGCGACGGTCGCCACGGGCCGCTTCCCCCGCCGATCGACAACGTACATCCGCACACACCCCCCCGAGCTTCCGTCCCGCTCCATCGCCAACCCGATGGCGTCGCGCACCAACGCCACCGCCTCCTCCTCCGATCGCAGAGGGAACTTTGTCTGACAGCCTCCCTCTTTAGGATAGAGCGAATCCAAATGGCCGAGGATGTAGGTTGATCCCGATCCTCCGGCGGCCCACGCCTTTTCCTCAAACACGGTGCCCCCCGGCGCGATCGAGTAGATGACCCCCCTGCCCAATTCGTGATCGTACCCCGCGCAAAGGAGGCTGGCCGACAGATCCGCGTTGTTCACCAGCAAATTCCGAAGGAGCGAGGCGGCGTGGGTGACCGTGCCCTTGATGCAATAGAGGAGCTGTCGCGAGACGAGCTCCGATCTCACGACGAAGGCGAGGCACTGCGTGTCCGCGGCCGATCCCGAGCGGCAGAGGACGCAGGTCGACGCATCGCCATTGCAGTCTCCCTCGCCCGCCGATTCCAATTGTCTTGAGGAGGCGACGTACTCGTCGACGTCTCTGTCCAATACAAACGTCAATTTGGCGGCGTGGCGATTGCTCACGTAGCCGGACACGCTGGTACGGGTGTCGGCGCCCACGACGATTCCTGAGGGATGTGACGGAGAGGCGGTCAGACAATGAATGAGCCGATGTCATCTGTCTGTTGCAAATCGCAGGAGTTGCACACATCACGTATGTGAGCATTATTGCAAAAGACGCACTCACCGCCGTCAAATCGCACGGCGAGTATTGTCGTGCCCATGGACACCTCGCCGGGGTGCAGGGCCGCCGTCGCGGAGGCGAGGAGGGGCGGCAGGAGGAGGGCGACAAGCGTCCACATGTTGAGCGGAGTGGAAGACAGGTGGAGAGGCGAGGCAGAGTCCTGCGCGAGCCAGTCGCCAGTCGCATCTCCATCCGACTTGCCTTTTTGTTTTGTGATTGCCAACTTTGCAACACCTCCAACTCCAACACCATAGGTAGCACGGACGCCGCTCCACCAGCCCTCCATGCTCGCTCAGCTCGCCCGACGGGCCTCCTCCGCCCGCCGGCTCCCCGGCTGCGCCCGTTGGGCGGCGGCGTTTGGCTTAGATGCCGGCCCTGGTGCTGATACTGGCCGATGGCCTCGGTGCACCTCCGCCACAGCCACACATCATCTCGGGGGCATCCAATCGACCCGCCGGCCCCTCCACGCCACCTCCCTCGCGTGCGGCGACGGGCCGCGAATCAAGGATGGCGGGTCGGGTTTCGGCGGTTTCCTCGACCGCCGCGGCCACGGGGAGGGGCGACACTCTGTTCCTCGCAGCAATTATCATCCGGCGGCGGGGGCACTCAACGACGAGATGGACCATCCCGAGGAGGGGTGGCCGGGGGAACACGGCGATCCGGACCGCGACGCCGAGAACGAGCATTATTTTGGCCACTATTTTGACGAGGGCCGCGAGGAGAGCCAATTGCAGGAGTGGCATCGGACAAAGGAGGCGGAGTACGGCCGGCTGGCAACTTCAACAGAGAGGATGTTGGGCTCTTCGATTGCAAATCGGAGCGGTGTGGAGGAGGCGCTGGGGGCGATGCAAAAATGGAACGCCTTCTCGGCGAGCATATCCTCGGAACTGCGCGCGCTGAGCTACTTTCGCCAGAAAAACAAACAATACCCCCCGTCGGAGTTCATGACGTCGACCACCTGCAACGCGGCGGAGATGGCCGAGCGCCTGCTGGCGCACCTTCTCGGGGGAGGGATGGCGTTGGACCCCGCCACGGAGGTAAAAGCGTACCAGCTGGCCATGCAGGCGTGGTCGCGCGCCTTCTCAGCTGCCAGCGGCGACCGCTGCGAGGACATCATCGAGCGGTACGGCGAACGCTTCGGGGGAGATTTCGACCACATGCCGTCCATCGGGGCTTATAAAACCGTCCTCCGGG
>JALLAP010000297.1:0-20280 GCA_036939355.1 Thalassiosira profunda | reverse complement strand
GCGGAAGGAGAGGAAGCCGACGGTGTATGCGAGGAGGGCCGCGCCGACGAGGAAGTCAAGAAGCGAGGGGCCACCGCCGCCAATTGACTTGGTGCCGGGAGCCTTGTACATCGCGATTAGGATGCTGTCGCTGTAGCAACGTCGGGATGGGGAGGGCCGCGAGGAGGAGGGAGTGTGCGGCGGAGGTGGACCGAGCGAGTGCGTGGTGGTCGGGGGCTGGGGCGCTGACCGTCTTCTCTCGCGAAGGTTTTGAACAACCCCCTGGCGAGTAGAGAGTAGGTACTACTTACAGCATACAGGCAGCGTCGCTCCATCGGCTGAGATTGCTCCAGAGCCAGAGCCGAACACATAACGGACCTGAAGACGGCAACAGCAATGCCTTTTAAGTTTTGCTGATGGAAGGTCCCACCTCCAATTCCTCGTCGTCGTCCTCTTCATCCTCCTTCTTTATCTTCGGTCGAAGGCTCTCCTCCAACATTTCGTCCCTCGCATCGTCTTCCAAGCTGCCCACCACCTCGCCCTCGATCAGATTCACCGCCCGCAAACTGACCAAATCCAAGCAAAAGTCGCCGTCGTTCCCATCCATGAGCGTGAAGCCGATCGACTCGACGGTCACCGCGCCGTCCAAATCGCGCTGGGTCTGCCGCACCCTCCCCCGGGAGGTGAGGACGAAGTCCCGGAAGGGCAGGATGAAGCGCTGAAATCCCAGGGGCGGGTGGCCGCGGTAGGGGTGGTTGTTGGGATCGCGGCGCTGGATGAAGTTCCGGCGGTTTTGCAGGTGGGTGCGCACGTCGAGGGAATCTTCCGGACGCTCCAATGTTTGGTTATCGTCCTCGCCGCTGCTCGTATCTGGCGCGTTGCCATCCACTCCCTCGGCGCCATTCATTTCCATCGACGGAGGTTCTTTGTCACCAGTATCGGTCCCCTGCTTCCCATCTCCTCCCACGATGAAGCCCTGGTACAGATCGTCTGGAAAGTACGTCTCCACGTGCAAATTCACCGCGTACGTCCTCCCATCCGTCCGGCAGCAAATCTCCAACGCCCCGTACTTGTTGCCAAGGGGTGCGCCAAAGGGGAATTCCGGAGACAACACCGCCGTGAAGCCGGAGCGGGTCACATTGCGCGCCAGTTGGGATTGTCGGTTGATCTCCGTGCTGAGGCTGCCGCTCCATCGGAGGAACGGCGGGGCGATTTGTTGCTGCTGAGAGGATGCACCGAGCTCCCCATCGCCATTATCCTCCGGGCGCACCCCCTCGATAAATTCCATCCGGCTGCGGCTGTACCCGCCAATCACGCTGTCGTCCGACACCCTCCACCCCCCGAACAACCCCCGCAGGCGGTCCTTTTGCAACGCATCCCGGACGTCGGCGGCGTCGTCCCGGCGGCGAAAGTCGAAGAGCGGCACGGGGCCGCGGAGGGGGCGGTTGTCGTTCCACTGGTCGCGGAAGAGGCGGGAGCGGACGCCGAGGAAGCGGCGGAGGGAGCCCCCGCCGTCGCGGGGGAAGAGGAGCTGCCGGACCATTTTGGAGGGGAGGCCGTGGCGGCCTTGGGGAGCGTGGGAGGCTGGAGCGCGGGCGCGGGCGCCCTAGCTTGGCGTGCTGAGCCTGAGCTTTTTTCTGCCCTCCTTTGATATTGATTCCGTTGTAGACAACTCTACAGAGGAATTCAAGTCTCCCGCCCTCTCCGGCCTCCTGCTCCTCGCGCCCACCCCCCTCCCTGCTGCCCTGTAAGCCACCACCCAGTCCTGCCGCGGGCGTCGGCGGCACCTACCGGCCCCTCCGGTCCCTGTTTGTCCATATGGAAGCGATTTACGATGTCCTTTTTTGTTTTTGCACAAGCGTCAGTGCACGTGATGTGAGCGAGGCGGAAAGATGCAGCAAACGACCAACGCCCTCCTCCTCCTCACGATCGCCAACCACGCCGCCTGGAGCACGCTCCACGTCAGCGCTCGATACCTGCAAGTGTACGCCGAGCGGTGACGTTCGATGGACAGGGGGTGCTGTCGTCGACGAAGGGCTTCGCGGCCCTCTTTCTGTTCGCTTGGGGCGCCATCACTGAGCGGATCGAGGCGACATCCAACGAGCAAAATAACTGCGGGGGTGAACCACCGATAGTGGGTAATGGATCTTTATCTTTGCCTCAACCATCTGCGAGGGAGACCTTGAATAGCTTGCATGATGATGACTTGGACGAACCGTCTGATACCAGCGATGCACCGATGCAGCGGGAGTAGCAGCCAAACTTGGAACAATCTACACTACGAAAGCAGCAATTGTTGTACACGCTGGCGTTTGCGTTTGTTGCAACGACACGGGCGAGCAGCAATATTGCGAGCGCCGCCTACACATATCCCTACAATATCAGTGAGTGATGTCAACGATAGCTTGATTTGATTGGCCCGCATCATAGCTTACCGGGGGAGCATTCAACTCTTTTGAACAGCCCTGATCGCAAGCTTGACGCCCGTGATCATTGCACTCTTCGATAGATATCTCCTCCAGAGCCCGTTCCCTCCCTTGTTGTGGCAGACAATCTTTCTATCGGGAGTTGGCAGCTTGGTTGATTGCAATATCTCAATCGATCGATAGCCACGACGAGCACGGGAAAACGATATCCACAACCGACAATCTCATTGGGTGCAGTCTTCAGCTCTTATCGGCCGTGTTCTCTGCGTTTGCAAGAATACTTATGAAGCAAACCCAGGATATCCTGACGCCGACCCACATTGTCCAGACGAACAATGTATCCAACTGCCTCATTCCATTCATCTATACGATAATACACAATCCACATTCGTGGGGAGCGTTTCGATACCCCTATTCAATCCAAAGTCGCTGCTCGCGTGGTGTGCCATCAGCATCGGCGTCTATTCGTTTGCGTCGACAATGCAGATACGGCTGGTGCGCAAATTGGGACCGGGCTTCTATAGCTCGTGGGTGTTTGGGAGGAGGGGATGGGAGGGGATGGCTTGTAATCCCCTTGAGCTAGCCCTGGGAGCTCGAGGGGTGGCGCTCTTTAGCGTTTGTTAGACGGTTTAACCCCACCGGTAAGGGGCGGAGCTGGTCCGGCAAGGGGCGAATTGCTGCCAAAATTCTCTGGATAGATTTGGTGGGAAAAGAGAGACGGATGGATGGTGAAACGGGGGAGAATCGGGGGCGAGTGAAGGGATGCACAGACAATCTTCATCGATTCTGCATCAATCGACATCAAACCGGAGGAAGAGCAAAGGTGAGTTCAGTCGGTGATGCAAAATTGACTGGAGAGCGACAGAGTGTGTTGAATCATTTGAACAATCTACTTGTTATGCAGTAAAAAGAAGCCATGCGGGTGCTCGGGTCAATGATACTCTCAGCTTGCGTACTGGGAGAGGGCGTCCAAAGCTGGCTCGAGTGGACCGGAATCGGAATCATGATTGTCACCATATCTGTCTATCTCATGAAAAGTCAGCAGTGGATGGAAGAGAGGAAGGAGCAACAGGAGAATGTGCAGAGCGGATCCAATGGAGAAGAGGTGGATGGCAACGAGGAGCTGGTTCCAGTCTCGAAAGAGAAGTCACCGCTGTTGCACCACGATGCAGGGAAGGAATTTCCAGCCGCCTCGCGACATGCTCACCGAAAGGAGGTGGATGCTCACAATGAGCTCGATTCTAAACATCTTCACTCGGACCAGCCGTGAGTGTTTGCGCTGTCTATTCAACATTACCATACTCAACATTACTCAACGCATATTATTCATTCCTGCAAAAGCCCTCCTACTTCCCTGCGCGAGGGAGGGAGAATGTAACAGCAATGTCTCCCTGCGATTTCCCTCCACTGACTATCAGTTCCCCACCCGTGGTCAAACTGTAGAAAGATATGCCGGTGTCCGAGAGGAAAGCAATCTCGTAATCACCTTCGAGCAGGCATGTGGTGTATGTTTTCCAGTCGTAGGCACCAAAGTACTCCTCAGGTCCTTCGTCTACAGGCATCCCGTTGGCATTGGACGGGAAGACAACCCACTTTATAATGACTGGCGAATCGTCGTTTCCAACGATGATGTCGACAGGAAAGCATTCGGGCTGTTCTGGAGCTGAGACCACAGTGCCAGACTCCGGGTTTGCCTGCGTGGAGGTGCAGTAGTTCCGCGGGCAATCGTCCAGACAGCAGTATTCGTCTGTCTGTGAGTTTGGACAGGGTTGGCCAACATCGTCACACTCGTCCACAGGGTTAGTGGGGTCTTTGGCAGTGCAGCCTACGAAGGACGCCTGCTCGAGTTTACGACAAAGGTTTGAGAGTGAATGACAATCGAAGCAACTTTTCTCGAGAGATACTTACCGCAGGGCAATTGAACGCATCTGTTGGGACGGGCAGTGATGGTTGGCCCACTGGCGGGGGAGGGATCGCTACTACGGCCTCGAATGGAAGGGAAAAGCTGATTATGCGGCTGTGAATACCTCGCCCAATTTCTCTCCCATTCGACGTCAGATTGTATTGAAACTGTGGCCAGGAATCCTCAAAAGTGAACTCATAGTCGCCTTCGTCCAGGCAGAATGTGTGCGATTCGTTCGAGGGCATGATTGAGAGACGGTAGGACCAGTCGTCGTCCCATTGAGCCGGTATCTCGTTTTCAAACAGAGTGACCCGTGTTCCGTCGTTTATCACAGCAGAAATGCTCCAGGCAAAGGAGCGAGTGTCTGAGGTATACCGCGTTGTAGGAAGTGGGGTTTCCACTGTAGGAAATGGAGTTATTGGAGATGGCGTTGCAGGCCCAGGAGTTGGAGAGAGAGTTTGATTGGTTCCCATTGCCGTGGTATCCTTTGATAGAAGAAGATTGGATTCAGCAGAATGGCAACAATGAGATGAATGAAGGCTGCACATATCATGTACGATCGATCGAGGCAAAGCACGCGTACCGGAGTAGGGGCAGGCGTAATGTCTGTAGGCGATGCAGTTGGTGCCTCCGTAGGAAATGGGGTTATCTCTGTAGGAGACTGGCGTGCAATTTTGAGATCGACAGAGATGCACGAAGTTGGAGAGATAGAAGTCGACGGCACGCCCGATGGAGAAAGAGATGACGACGGCGATACGCTCGGGCTTGGTGTGGTCTCGAGGCAATGGAAGAATCCAGCGCCACTGCCACGAAAGTCATGTGAGAAACAAAAGCACGTACTTCAACCAACCACACTTGAAACACGGGACTCACGGATAATTCATCAAGGGTATCAGCGCTCCAAATGGCCCATACGAAAACTGCACGTTGGGGTTCAGCCCGTAGCCCGGTATTGATTCGCCGTCTCATTTCGAACCAATCAACCCCTTCCAATGTCGAGCCAAAGGTCGAGTCGCTGATGATAAATGTGCGGTTCACATCAAACGAATCGGACCAAAATGCATGGTAATCTTCAGGGAACAAGTCTCCAAGGGTTGCGGTGGAATTGACAATGGTCCCGTAGAAACGAGAGCCCGAATAAGAGAGGACGACCGCATAATCTTCCATAATCTCTTCGAGATCGTGCAAAGGTTTGGCTTCAAAGAAGCTGTTGGTCCAAAGATACGGCAAGGAGTAAGCGAAGGTAATGCCACAGGGGTTTGGCGGAGCGAAGTCGATCAAGTGTACTCACTCGTCCCAGTCGGCAAAGTCGGGATTTGTTTCATAGTCGTTCTGGGTGCGCAGAGGCTCAGTCGGGAACGGCGTGATAGGGGCCGGACTCGTCGGCTCCGGCGGCCGGGTCACTAATGGCGTGGGCGGCAGAGTCTTGTTGGTTCCTACTGTTGTAGTGCCACCTATTGGCACTACAGCAGTTGGCACAGGTGTATAGGGTGCCCGGGTAGTTCCAGGCAAGATGGGAGGGAGCGAAGGCGATGCCGAAGGTGATATCGAAGGTATCCGCGTTGGCGAGTATGTGGGAACCTTCGACTCTGACGGTGAGGCTGAAGGTAGATCTGTTGGATTGGATGAAGGCGACCACGATGGTTCAATCGATGGCAAACCAGAGGGCTGATGTGATGGTATCGCCGTAACTTCTTTCTCTAGGATTCTGAAGAAGCAAACACAAGTCATGAATGCATAAGAAGAACAAGCGATCATAAACAGCCGACGTTCACTCACTTGTGCAGTCTCAAATCGTAAGGCTCTCCGCTCAATCCTTCCTGGATGTAAATCTGCAACAGATGGTAAGACATTTCAGACAACAAGGAGGCGTCCAAAAGAATGCACCGTGAAACAATCTTACCGGACGGTTGTAAATCCTGTGACCCGTATCCTTTATCAGGTTGTCTTGCTGCCACAGTATGTTACCGTCAGAGTCTGAAAAAGAGAGTGCATCGAATGAGAAGGTGACATAGGTATGCTCGACCAAGGCACGCGCAATGTCTTCTCTTACCAAACTTCTGCGCCTTCTCTGTCGACAGGACTGGGCACGGCAGCTCGAATTCGCAGGAGTCTCCAAAGTGCGTATCGAAGCATTGACAAACGCTGTCTACGCNCTGGGCACGGCAACTCAAATTCGCAGGAGTCTCCAAAGTGCGTATCGAAGCATTGACAAACGCTGTCTACGCAATTCCCATGGTAGTTGCAGTCCGATCGTTCGGAACACTCATTGCACGTAATCGCAACTTCTGCGAGAGGCTTCACTTCCCCAATCCAGGCCTCCCAAGGACCTTCAGCGGCCGTGACTATGTCATAGTCCTGAGTCTGGGGACTTCTCCAAAGCCAGAAGCATTCGTTCTGCGGAAGAATGTCCTCATACCTGAAGATCCAAGAAGCGATTTCGCTGCAATACACCAGCTCTGCCCCGGTCACTGACGCGCCAAACTGAGAACGACCATCGTATTTATTCGCCTCGACATATCTCGGATATCCATCGTGCGTGCCGTCCTCTTCAGGAATCGACAAGTTGCATTTGATGAGATGTGGCGCTGGCGCCGAGAGTGCAACAAGAGAAACAGTTAATCTCACCCATGTAGAGTCCATTGAAATACGGATATAGGAGCAGCCGCTCTTCGACGCGATCATCGCGCAAGACGAGGGCATCTTCCCAAATCACCTCATCGAACAGAACGCTGATTGTGTTGCAGCGGTAATGCCCACCGTCTTGCTTCGCAGCAATGTACGCCAGTCCCGCCAAGACAACCGCTGCATTGAGGAAGTAGACAAACCGAACGATGTAGTTTGTACGGTTGTTGGAAGCGAGCAAGCCAGATATCGATAATCTGCGTTCATTCTCGAGAGTTGATCTGGCCTCAATCGATTGTCTCTGTTCTGGAATTCCTGACAATGTGAGGGTGTACCTCGCATTAGCTGCCATCAGCATCGTCTTCCCAAAGAAGCCTCGTTTCGCTGCATTTGCGAGAGAAGAAGATGAGAAGATCATTCAGGCACATGCATTTCAAGAGAACGTCACTTGCCTAGGGCATACGTAGTGTCATCGATGCTGCGGAACGAGCGAGTACCAGGTTAGAGTTGGTGAGCAGGAGACTAATGCAAAACGAAGCATCTTCGGACCACTCACTTCTCGACAAACTCGAGCGCCAAAACATCGTAAAAGATCTCCAGCACGTCGGCGTTCTGAGCGATGTTGATGAACAGACTGGAAAGGAAGAGATACCCAACCACCAGCCTGAAAATGGATGAGACGATCACNAGCGATGTTGATGAACAGACTGGAAAGGAAGAGATACCCAACCACCAGCCTGAAAATGGATGAGACGATCACTCTTTTGCGCACTTCTTTCCGGCCATTTAGCAGAAGGGCGTGGCCTGCCGCGTTTGCAATGAGCTGCAGGCCTTGTGGGATTTCATCTGGGCAATGCAGGATGATTTTGTGAGCAATTGTGCACGTAGTTGCACGGCTTATCAACGGGTAGAAACTCACCTTCCATTAGCACGCCTGGAACATGGCCAAAGGTGAACGTGAGAATCCAATGCAACAAGCGGGATGGATTTCTACCTTTGCAAGATACAGGAGAATGCGTCGCGCGCTTACCCACTATTGCCCCTGCGGTTTGGAATGCAACAAACACAGCAGCGTAAGAAATGTGACAACATTGGTCCAAATCCCGGCGTCGGCACTCACCGAAAAACTGTGCGGTTCGCACGACATGGGTGACGCCGGCCGGAATGCCCAAGGGATTACCCTTCGTGCCTTTGGAGACGGAAGACGCTAGTGTCAGCCCAAGGCAAATTGTGGAGAGTGCGACGGAGAGCACTGCGAACGCGAAGGGCACCGATAAAGGATGCGCAGTGATCAAAAAGGAGAAGGTGCTCTCGGTGAGAGCGTATCGATCGTCGTCGGTGATGACATCTTTCTCATCGTCGTAGTCGTCCAGCCGCCTCTCAATCAACTGCATGCGCATGGCCATATCATCCTCCATTACAACATCGTCATGCTCCTTCTCGACGAGGCCGTCCACGACGAGGCTGCTGCCGGAATGGACGGAAAGCCTCTCCGCGGATCCGCCATCCCCTTCTTGGTCCAACGATGGGTGCCCGTCCTCCAGGAGCGCGACGCGCTCGGCCAGCGACCGCACGAGTGCCTCGATGTCGCCCCCCTGGTTGGCGCCGGCATCCCGCGACGGGTGCTCCCCGTGGACGGTCATGGCAGCGTTCGATGTGCCCGATGAGGAGCAGGGGAGGGCGTTCGCCGCCCACCCTCCACCTGCTAAAATAATGTCGATGCATGTGCGGCCGCATCGTGCCAGCGGCAGCTTGGCAGATCACTGCGTGTCCGTTCGATGGGAGGGCCCCTCCGACGGAGCTTTCCAGCCGCTTTCCTGCATGGCCAAAGATGGCCAAAGGAGGCTGCCCCTGCCTCCGCTCTTGGCCCAATTTTGGTCGATTCCTATGTAGGATCTCTACAGAGGTCGATTCCAGCGGATTTGCAGGCTCTCGCTTCAACCCGAAGGCCAAAGCTGCGCGAGGAACACCGGAAGGGACACACAGTTGCAGGCACCAAACAACTTGCAAGTTCAAAGGGATGTAGATATGCATTGCAAAAAGATCTCGGCGACCAGCTCTCTCATTCTGTTCACCATCAGGCAAAACAATAACCATGCCGTTTTCGTGGTTTGGTAGCAGCGGCGGCGGCGGCGGAGGCGGCGCTCCCCTGTCCTCGCACTCGGCCCCAGGACGGGTCACTAGGAAGGTATCATTATCGAATTCGTCGTCCGGAAACGGCAACCTCGCGGAGGTCCGGGCCAAGGCAAGCAACAAAGATATTTATATTCACTGCAACGATCCGTGCCATTATTTATGCTCATTTCATGTGATGTTGTTGCAATAAAAGGCCAAGACATCCTATCTCCGCAAGGAAATGGCCCAATCGGGCGACCTCTCCAGCAGCCGCGGCCGGGCGCGGTCGACCCACGTCCACCCCGCGCGGAAGAAGCAGCCCATCGTGGCCGTCGAGCCCGACCCGGACCAATCGCGGCACCGCCGGCTCGACCAGGGATTGCTGGACGCCAGGTGAGCTTCGTCTTGCTGCGCAACAAATCCTCTGCCTTTTGCCAACGCTCACATCACGTGTCAATTCGATATCTTCTCTCCGATCCCAGCCGGGAGATGCAGAACACCGTGCTGGAGCCCCCCAACAAATCTTGGTGGTTCTCGTCGTCGTCCGCGGCAGCCCCGCCGCCTCCGCCGCAACGAGCGCAGTCGGGCCCCACGGTGAAGCTTCCGAGCGAGGGGGCGGCGGCGCCTCCGGCGGCGAAGGCGACGGGACACCGGCGGACTGTCAGCTACACCTACAAGGCATGAGATTCCATCGCGGTTCCATGACACCCCCGGGAAATGATTGCCCGGCGACCTCACGCAAATGCTTCTGCGAGACTTACCTGTACAGTTGTGTTCTGCTATATCTTGAAGGGTTGATTCATCACTCCCATCCTTAGGAATGCTTCTAATGTTGCCACGGGGAGGAAGTGCATAAGATGTGCACTTTGAGATAACAGACTCCTTCGCTTATTCAGATTCAGGTTCGTCTACTTCTCCTCGCCGTCGCTTGGTAAGCAATTTTCCAACACCACCCTCTTCATCACGCCGTACGGGGCCGTCCGTCCCGTCCACAGCTCGAACTGCCCCACACCCTGCTCCCACAGCATTTCCGATCCCCGCACGACGTCGCAGCCCCGGTCGGTAGCTTGCAGGAGCAACGCCGTGTTGTACGGTTTGTAGTTGACTGGGAGGCAGGAGGCGGGGTTAGATTTGCAAATAGCACAATCCAGTGCACATCATAATTGCCCCCCACAAAACTCACCGTCGAATACGACTGGGAGCGAGCCGCTGCTGCCGTCGAGCATCCATTCTGGGAGCTGGAACTCTGCCGCCGCAGGGAGCGTACTGAGGACCACTGCAACGCTGCCCTCGTTCTCCGATAGTATTGCCCCGAGCGAGTCCTTGCTGTCTGGGTCGCTCTCGAGGCTGCTAGCCACCACGCCCCCAAACTCCTTCCCCAGATCCCTGGCCTTTTCCGGCGTGCGGTTGAAGTAAATCCGCTCGAGGCCCAGCTTGTTGGCGGCGTAGGCGGCCGCGCGGGCGGTGCCCCCTCCGCCAAGGATCAGAGCGTACTTCGTGCCCTCTCCCTGGTTGCCGGCCCCATCGCCCAACCTCCGCTGCAGCGGGTTGTAAATGCCCTTCCAGTCGGTATTCTCCCCAATCAGCACTCGTGTGCCACGCATGTCCTTCTTGACGATTACCGTGTTCACGCTCCCAATTTCTTTTGCAGCATCGGTCAGCACGTCCACGTGCAGGATGATGCTCTGCTTGTGCGGTATCGTCACCGAGCACCCGCCGAAGTTGTCGTCGTTCCATACGGGCCCCTCGACGAACTGTTCGACCTTCTCCACGTCGGCGCGGGTGTAGGTGTGTGGAAGTTTGACTGCGGCAAAGGCCCCACCCTGCATCTGCGGGCTGACGCTGTACGCAATGTTGTGTCCCAAAATCGCGTAGCGCTGCGCGGGGATCTGGCCCATCAATACCCGCCCGGCCATGATCTCTGCGGCGGTCAATTGGCCCGGGGCCGCCTTGGCCGGCAACGCCTCGTGCGTCACCGGAGTGAAGCGCGGGTTGAGGATGCGGGAGTATGATCCCTGCTCGCCGAGGATGAGGCCAATGTAGGGTATCTCCGGCGCGTCCAATTTGGCCGCGGCGAGGGCCGCTTTATAAGCCAGCTGGTCCTCGTCGTTGTCGTTCCCGTCGATGCTGAGGACGACCTTGGCGCCGTGCGCGCGGTCGTCCATGCGGCACTGCCGGTAGAGCCGGACGGCCTCGTCCAGCGACACCTCCTCGCCGACGACGTGGTGGCTTCCCAAGATCAGCGACGTGTACCTTTGCTGTGCTTTGTGAAGCAGTTTGTCCGTCAGCTTGGCATCCCACGCGCTCTCCACGTCCAGCACCTCGACGCCGCTGCGCAGCCCCAAGTCCAGCAGGTCGAACATTTGCTTGATCCCTGCCTCATCGTCCGGCCACGTCCCCGCCTGGTGCGCCGTGCGAACGGTGTACACCACCGGCAACGCATCGTCGATCATCCCCGACCCGGCGAACGGCAGCGCCGGCGCCCGCCGGGCGTGCGGCCGACACATGGCGCGGAGGCGCTGCTGCTGGTGCAGTATGTCGAACCTCGGATCCTTGGCGCCGTCGTCGCACGCTCCGTCGCCCTTGGCCAAATAGTCTTTGGCGGCCGCCAGCAAATCGACGCGGTATTCCATCGAGTCGACGTCCTCGCACATCCGTTTCACGTAGGGGGCGGCGTCTTCCACCTCCGGGAAGGACAACGAAAGGAAGAAGGTGTTCATCCCCATCACCAAATCGGCGCTGTTCGACGTTCCCGTGGCGCCCACCACCGGCGGCGGCAGCAACGCCCGGGCGACGAGGCGCTGCAACTCCCACTCGACGTCAGTCCATCCCCCTTGGTTCTCCAAGCCCTCGTCCTTGACGCACACCTCGTAGTCCGAAAAGGGAATCAATACCTCCTCCTCGATCGTCTTTCTCCGCTCCTGGGCCTCGTCGCTCATCGCCCCCTCGGTTGCGGGCTGGACATTCACATACACCGACAGCAATCCCTCCTGTTCGTACAATTGCTTGGCCACCGATCCCAGCGCGCGGATCAAATCCACCTCGAATTCCTTGGCGTTGTATCCTTCCGCGCTCTGAAAGGCGGCGTGGTTGAAGTCCAGCACGATCACGCCGGAGGTCAGCGAGAGGGTCTTTTTCCGTATCAGATCCCGAATCAGCTCGGCGTCCAATACGAACGGGCCGTCCTCGTCGAGGCCCAGCGCCGAGAGGGAGATGCCCGCCACCTTCGGCTCTTGCTTGTCATCGCTGGCATTCTCGCCCTCGTCTCCGACCAGCCCCGCGCCCTGGCTCCGCTCCAGCTTCTCCAGCGTAGTCTGCATCCGCCGCGCGTCGTTTCCAGCCAGGGCCCCGCTCAGCGACAGGGCGAGGCGCTGCAGTTCGTTCGATTGGGGGGACGACGACAGGCCCAGTAGCACTATCGGCTTGTCGTAGTTGGCGTACTTGTATTCGGCATTGGTTGCAGGTTTGGCTGCGGTGTCGGCGGCGGACGAGGCCGCCAGTGGGACGGGGGAGCGGCCATCAGCATTGAAGGGGAGCCGGCGACGCGCCTCCCTCGGCAGCGATGCAAAGGGCGCCTCCTCCGCCAATGCCGCGCCGCCGACGAGGCCCGCCGGCGGCGGGACGAAGGCCGAGCACGGGGAGAGGGCGCAGGCCGCGACGAGGAGGGCGAGGGACGCCGCCATGCCTGGAGTTGCAAGTGGCTGGGTCGGGAGGCAGGGTTGGCCCGAGGTGCACTTCCACGTGGAAGATACTTCTAAAGTTAGTATTTTTATTCCTTATGTAAGATTTTCTCCCTTGCTTGACGCGTGTCTTCTGCCAATCTCTCGGTTGCCAACAACATCAGCATCAGCTGTTCACTCCGCCACGATGGGCCTCCTCGGCAACCCCGTCGACCGCCTCCCCATCCGGGGGCGGAAGCAATGGGCGACAAATTTGCTCCTCATATCGTTGGGTACTGAATATCTCGGTGCATCCATAACGGTGCCCATCCTCGCGCAGTACGCCGCGTCGTTCGACGGTGAGTTCGAGCTTATCTGATATGGTGCATGCACCAACTGAGTTCACATTCCTCATCCAACTTTCACCTCCCACGCCTTCCCCCCCACAAAAGTCGACCGTGGCGTCGTCGGCCTCGTCTTCTCGGTGGGATCGTTCGCTACACTCCTCAGCGATATGTGGTGCGTTTGTATGTGCACGCAATGTGATTTTTGCAGCGGCACGAATCATCACAATGATGATGTGCACGCAATGTGATTTTGTTGCAGCGGCAGTCGAATCCTCATGCATCTTCTTTGCCAGGCTCCCTCGCGTGTCCGATGTCTACGGCCGCAAGCGCGCCATCGTCCTGTCGCTCGTCGGCTCGTCCGTTGCCTACGCGATGGAGGCGGCGGCGCCCTCGTTCGCCGCCCTCCTCGTCGCCTCATTCGTCGGGGGATCGTTCGGGGGCACCCCGCCCGTAGCGGTGGCCTACATTTCCGACATCTTCTCCCCCGCAGAGCGTCCGCAGTACATTGGATATGTGCCCGCGGTAGTATCGGCGTGCTTCGTCCTGGGCCCGACGGTGGGGGGCTTTATTGCGAACGCGTACGAGTCGTTCCGAATTCCGATCGCGGTGTCGGCGGCGGTGTGCGGCGGGCTGGCACTGCCCATTGTGCTGTTTTACGTCCCGGATTCGAAGCAGTTGATTTTGAGCGAGGAGAAGAAGGACATTGAGGACATTGACGAGTCGGAGAAGGAGCAGGAGCTGTCAGAAAGCCGGCGGGCGAGCGCGAATATCGAGCCAGTCGGGGAATCTGCAAGTCTCCTCGGCGGCATCTCGGAGGAGGAGGGGCTGGATTATCCGGGGCCCTGGAAGGATTGGCGCTGTTGGGTCTGCCTCCTCATATCTCTCCTCAGCAACACTGTTTTCAGCTGCTTCGTCACGAGCCTTCCCCTGGTGTTGTACGAACCCGAATTTGGCCTTGCCTCCGAGCACGACACTGTTTTCTTCACGGGGTTGGTATTGGGATGCGGCGCGATCGTCCAAGCGCTGGGCTTGGCCTTTCTGTTCAATATCGTGCAGAACAAGGTTGGTTTGGTTCGGACGGTGCAGATTGGTACCTCAATCTCCCTCCTGGCATACATCTTCATCTCAAGACAGACCACCGTGTTGGGAATGGGTCTAGGCTTTGGGCTGTTTACCCTTGGCAACTGCCTCACGAGGCCTGGCTACACGACATTCCTAACAAACATCGTCCCGACCGAGTTTACGGCGCGAGCAATCGCCATGCCGACGATTGCGGCTAGCGTCGCTGGATTGCTTTCGCCGATTGCATCGACAGAATTGTTGGCCAAGACGAACCATCACGTCATGTATCTGGTTGCAAGTGGCGTGCTGTTTGTGCAGCTAGTTCTCGTGCTTTCAGCTCTCCGCGGCGCGGGAGAAGAAGTGGTAGTCGACAAAAAGGCGACAAAAGCTACCGAAGATTACGAGGAAGCTCAGTTGACAGAGGAGCAATTCGTTCAAGAGTTGGTCGGATTGCTGAAGCACCGAAACTACAACCTGGATTGTGCAAAGTCTCAGAAAATCATCATGGCAATAGCAGAAAGGTCGTTCCCGTACCTTGGCTCTGACGATGACAGCGGGGAGCTGAAGAGGCTCCTTTTAGAGTTGAAGATCGCTGACTGCGACGTGACCCAGTGTAAGATGCGGAGGCAGAGCATTGCCCGGAGGGTGTCTTGTAAACTCACCGCGGCTCAATTGACGCAGCTAGGAGAATAGGGCCGGCAAATCTCCCATTCCAATGCAACATTGAAACCTAGCGGAACACTGCGAGCCAATCCAGCAAATCAACAACGCCGTGAAGCCTGCAAAGGTCTTCCCAGTCCAGTGTTTTTGAATCAAGTGGTACAACTTAATGTGAGCGTAGGCTTCCTGTACACAGGCCTAACCAGGGCAAGTACCTAGCTAACTACTCCGTACGGTAGCTAGGACTTAGCACTGCTAAGTCCTGTGCGAAGAACTGGAGCCGTGAGCGTCACACCTAAAAAACATGCCGCCAGTAGCTGTTCTGCCCTATCTGCCGCGGCGGCCGGCGTAGGCCCCCGCCGCCACCCCCTCGTCCCTCCTCCGCCCACATACCACGGCCGACGACCCTCCCGACGTTCCGGATGCGGCGGTAGCGGCGTTGGAGCTCCAGCGGCGGCGGCAGTGGGAGGCAAATACACATAACATATTACATAACATAATTGCAATTATTGCAATTGATCCCCGAGTCCTCCACGTGCTCCTCGTGGTCGGAAACGACCTCTGTGATGTCGTCGCCCTCCTCGTCGTCGTCGTCGTGGCCGCTGACGCGGTCGTCGTCCTCCTCGTGCCGTTGCTCGGATCCGAACCGTGGCTGATTGTTGTGTCAATTATGTTGCAAGAAGACCCCCCTCTGCTGCCGACGAAGTCCAATCCGTCGGCGCCGCTCTCGCCCTCGTCGTCGTCGTCGCGCTCGCCCTCCTCGCCCGCGTCCCCGTCGTCGCCTCGGCCTCCACCACCTCCATCTCCACCGGCTTAGCCCGGCCCGGCCTGCCCATTTGACCGGCTGGAGGGGAGAGATCTACGACCGCTGTGGCGTCGATCGTCGCCACCGCGGCCGCCGCACCGCCCGCGACGGTAGGAAGGCCACCATCGCCGGTGAGCGCCCGGGGGGGGCGGAGGAGGGCCGCCAGAGGGGAGGAGACCCGCACCCCCGATGGTGCAGGTGAGAAGAGGACATGTCCCCTCGTGATGGCCCGCCGGCGGCGACCACGAGAGCGGGTGACGGCCGGCGACGGCGCCGGAGCGGAGAGGGCGAGGGCGTCCTCGACGGCGGCCATGGCGGCGGTGCTCTAGGGAGCCGCGGGGCGGCGGAAGGAAGAGGCGGGGGTGTCGAGTCAAGGCCAGAACCGCCCCTCCCGGGGTCATGGGGAGGCCTCAATTTAGAGAAGCCCTTGAGCCCAGCCCTCATCAAACACCACTCAGGCTGGATCCAAATGCATCCAAGAGCTTAAGTCCAGGAGGATTTCCGTTGAGCTTCCGATCTGCGGACGCAATAGGGGATCGCCTATGGCCGATTTTGGCTAGCTTTCTATCATGGTGAGAGGTGTCTTTTGAGGCCGGGAGAGAGTTTTAGGTGTGACGGGAAAGTCGGTGTGAAAATACGACCCCTACGTACTTTAGTACTAATTCCTACGTAGATTTACGAGATATCCGAAAATGGGATACACATGTTAGATTATTCTTTGGAGTCCGTGGTGTCCCACGGCGTGGCTGCTTGCACCCCGCTGTGTGCCACCGCGGGCCCAGTTGGAGAAAGCGTAGGCAGGTAACGAACCCCCCCACACACATCACCCTCACCCATCACAAACCTCCACAAGCTAACGCGGCCAAGGGCCCCATCCACCATGCTCAGCAAACGAGCGCTGGCTTTGTTAGCAGCGCTGACGCTGAGGCGCATCGAGCCAGCGCCGGTCTTCGTGGAGGCCTTCGTCTCTCCTTTTTGCAACGATGCACCCCCATCGCGCCGCTCGGCAACATCCACATCAGATGATGAGACAACGACCACACCCGCCATCACCGAGCGCATGCTCGCCCTGACCCAAAATCCTGCCGTGGCAATAGTGATCGACGTCGAGAATGTCCGAGGCAAGACGGGCTTCGAGCTCGACCACGCCGATTTGCTCGATCGGCTGGCGATATGGACGAAGCGGCGAAATCGAGCGCGGGGCCGGACGATCGCCGTGGTCGATCACGGAAGCAGAAGCAGCGCCCACTTGCTCCATCACGGGGACAGCAGTGGTGGGGCGGCGCTGTGCGTGTCCTTCGCCGGACCAAACGTCAAGGCCGATGATATCATTGCGCGGGATGTGAGCTGGCTGCTCTCCTCGCCCGATACTACAGTGGAGCACGTGGTGGTAATTACGGCCGATCAGGAGCTGGCGTGGCGATGCAGAAGTGCGGCGTGGGCAGGCGACAGGACTGTGTTCAACTCGGTACTTCGCAACTTTGCCGATGATAACGGATTCCAGCCGCAGGGAGGCGGGAGGGACAAGGACCAAAAGAAGGGAAGGAAGAAGAAATCGCGGGCAGCGCGGAAACGGCAGTATTTGCAGCGGCAGGAAGAGAAGAGCGATGGAGAGGGGGGAACGGAAATCATTGCAGATGACACAAATGCAACAACAATCGAAGCTAGGGAAGATTGTGAAGCACAAATCGATACCGAAGCTCCAACAGTGGAAGTGATTGCCCCACAGAGATTTCTGGAGGATTTAGAGCAGGCGATGCTTGAGTGGCTGCACAAACAAGAACAATATGCATGCACCAAATCAGACGATACAGCAATATCCATCAGCAACATACCAATCCCTGCTCCAGTGTCCACTTTGCAAGACCTCTTTCACCTGCGAGGGCAAATCCTCACGTTGGAATCTGCACTGCGAAAGAGGTGTTCGTTGCACAAGCGGCACACGTTGACGGGCGAATTACGCAAATGCAAGGAGAAATGGAGAGACACTTTGTCCTCGATTGCAACCGCAGATGATGCCGGTGCTATGAGTACTGGTGGAAGGCAATCTCTCACCGCCTCCCTGGCTTGGTCGCTTTCTTCCTCGATATCCAAATGCGACGACGACGAGGCAAATGCATTCATGCCAGAATTTTCGCCTCTGCCATCCTCGTCAGACACGTCTTGGGAGAAGCTCTCGAAAGACGAGCAGGAGAAGCTGCTCTTGCGCTGGGGAAAACGACGCGGGCGGCATGGCACGAGGCGGGAGCGGACGGCTGATCGGATCGTGCTGGCCGAGAGATTGCGGAGGCAGCTGGAGCTGATTCTGGATGCAAACGAAGAGGCGAGGAGCAACGAGGATAGGTCGCTAGTGACAACGTATGCAGATTACATCAACTCGATGTGACGTTGCGGACGAGCACTGCCTACGATGCTTTGTACCGGGTGAAAGGAGTTTAGTTTATGGAGCGGCAGCTTGCACTCCTTCGTTCATGCTGATACCCAGCGAAGATGGTGGCTTTGTCCCTGTCCCGTCAGTCGATCTAAATGAATCCTGAAGCCTCGGCTGCTGACCTTGTCGGTAGTAGAGGGAGAAATCGATATCGCTGCGAGCGATCTGCGACTTGATGAACGGTACATAGCCGGTCGCAAATAAGCTGACGACGGAGGCTGCCAGCACAGCGGGCAAGGCGCACTGCTCGCCAGAGAGAGCCGTCAAGATCAATGAGGTTGCGACGGATGTCCTCGTGATTGCCACATTGACCCCGGCTGCGAAGCAGAGCGTGGCAATCGAGGATGATATCTCTGGAAATACGAAGCAGAGGGCACGACCAAAGGCAGCCCCGGCCGCAAAGAAGGGAAAGATGTAGCCTCCCCGAAATCCTCCTGCGACGGTGAAGGATATGGCCATCAGCTTGGAAAAGCCAACGATGATGCAGTTGACGCAGGAGTCCATCTCGAATCCAATCAGTCCGGATGCAGGCCAAACATGGGGTAGCTCGGAGGCGGGAGACAGCGTGGCCAGGGCTTGGATCTCAAATTCTCCCCAGAAGAGTGTGTGTGGCACCAGCACACCAATTGCAACGATGCCAACCGCACCGACCATAACTCGCGGCACAGCCAGCATGTTTTCGTCGTCCAGCAGACACAAATTGCGAAAGGCGTCGAGAAGGCGCCAGTGAAAATTGGCCCAGACGAACGCCAATCCGGCGCCAAGCAATCCAATTGCAGCGCCCAATGCGATCATGTACGGTTCGGTCTCAGTGAGAGGCGAGGGTGATATTTGCCATATTGCCCCAAGGGGCAAGCCAGCGATGCTCCGAAATACCATCACGCAGACCTCGCCCGCAAAGATGGCTTCGATGAGATGCTCAAAGTATTCGACTCCAAACCGGGACGTGACCTCTAAGGCGAAGATTGAGCCACCAAGTGGCACTCCAAAGAAAGCCGCTAGCGCACCGGACATACCCATGAAGGTGTGCTTTCGCACCACATTGCGATTGCGCTGCTTGAACACTCTTCTGGACATAAATCCAGCGGTGGCTGCGCAGATGGCCACAAGCGGCGCTTCTGGCCCCAAACTTCCACCGGCCAGGATGGTAAAGAGGCTCGAAACAGTCATTGGAATAATGTGATGCGTTCCTTTGTATCCCTTTTCGTGGACGCACTGAATGGTGTAAGCCAAATCTCCCGGCTCGCCCAGTATGAAGACCGATAGGCCACAGCATAGACTCAAACTGAATGTGACCAACGGAATCCACAGCCAATGCAGATGATCCGGCCATTTGTTCACCACAAAGTGCTCGGGGAGGACCTGCCAAATCAGTTCCAAAAAGTAGTCGAGCACCGAGTAGTAGACATATGCCACCAGCCCACAAACGCTGCCAATGCACAATCCAATAACGATCGATTGCGGTATCGTCCCCTCCGCAAAATTCACAGCGTCATTATAAAATGTTGTGCGCGTCTTGGTCAGATACTCTGTTTCAATCTCCTTCAGTGTTCGGGCCGTGCCCAACGCGCCTTCTTCATCGGAATCGTCTCCCTTGTTCCAGCTCACGCCCCGGCTGCGCACGCTCATCGTTTCGGCCCGCAATTCCTTCATTCGTATCGACGCATTCAGTTTGGAGGACCCCAGGAGGAGCGTCCTGGGAGGCAGCGACACGTCATCGGGGGCCACAACCGCCGTCTCGCTCCGGCGGCGATCCGAGAGGGTGCTGAACATCGAGCGTAGGGAGCGCAGAGAGCCATTTCGGAGGGATGCACTCTCTTCTTCCTCGTCCTCGTTGAGGTTCCACGAAGTTCGTCGGCCTGCCTCCACTGTTGCCGGGGCCGCCGCTGCCTCGCCCTGGCTCGCCATGGTCGAATAGTGGGAATGCTTCAATATCGACTGCCTCGAACCTGATGTCAGGAGCGATTCCCTTTCCACATCGGCCGTGAGGACGCTGACGCTGCTCGACTGACGGCTGGCTCTTCTATTATTATTTTCAGACTTGTCAGCCTCCCCGTTGGTGATGTGATCGTATCTTATGATCCGCGGCACTTCCGTCTCATCGTCTTCATCGATACCATTGTCGTCGTCGTAAGTTGCATCTGTGCGGGCCACGAAATCGTCACTCGCCCACCTCCTGAGTTCGGGAGGGAGGAGGCCGCCGATCGGGGGCCCCGCCGCGGCGGAGGGGTTGCGCCGATGCTCGGTGGGTTCGAGGTCGTCGCCCGG
>JALLAP010000296.1:0-21077 GCA_036939355.1 Thalassiosira profunda | reverse complement strand
GCCTGTTGTATGCATTCCCACGTAGAAGTTCATTTCTGCTCGCCAATTTTCTTCCATTTCAGCGCACGAACTGCCCGGGCAGGTCATTTTTGGCGGCGGTCGCGTTCAGAAAGCTCCCCCCGAGCGGTACTGAGTAACACTGAATAACTGCTCGAGCCGCATTTGCGCACCCTCGTGACCCAAGGAGTTCGGGCTTGGACAGAGCAAGACCCCCATGAGATTCTGTGGGGCAAGACCCCTGTCAGAATTCTGTGGGGCAAGACCCCCATCATGCAGGATGAACGGGCAAGACCTGCCCCAATGCCGTCCACCTGGGAGAATGGCTCCACACTATCTTGCATCATGCAGAATTGACTCCGCCCGCCCTGTCCTCTCCGCCGCAGTGTGCATTAGATACGTATGAGTAGTAATAGTTGATAGGAATGGCAAAGAGGCATTTGCGGTTTCGAGCCTTGCTTGATGCTGGGATCATACTGCCGTTGATAGATGGGCCGGGTCGAATGGGTCATATCGAGCAATGACGCCGGAGAAACGGTGTATTGCGTCAATGTTGGATTGTGCTGCCGGAAGATACCAGTATCGATCAAATCTCGATTATTGCAGTAGAAAACATCAAAAGGTATGGCAGGTCGTCAATATGGTACTCAATTTTGTGCAGCGTAAGTCCGGATACTGGAACCTCAAACAATTGCAAAGTAAGGATAAAGAATAGCTCAAGCTAGTTTATGCAAATGAAAATTAGCCCCAAATAGAATGTCCGGCCACGTGCCGAATACGCATGCATGCACGCCCCAATACGAGACAATTCACTCGTCCCTCGCCCGCTTCGCGCCCTTCTCCTTCGGCCGCCGATTCCGATTCCCTCCCGGAGTGGGCCGCGTTCCTTCCGTCGTCGGCACTGCCGCCGGCCGCCGCTGCATCGCCCGGAGCGCGAGCGCCTCGGCGTCCCGCGCGGCCCGCCGCTCCAGGAGGGCCCGCTCCAATGCCGCCGTCCGCTCGCGGGCTTGCATGGCTTGTTGCAATGCGCTGGCTTGTTGCAATGCTCTCGGATCGCGGACGGGCAGGGCAGAGGAGGGAGGGAACGCGGGCGCATTGGCGAGGGACCAGAGAGGGTCGGTCTGCGGCAACGCTCGGGCCGGCATTGGCGCCCCAGAGATCGCGCCGGAGGACGACGGGGTCCCCGCCACAACGCCCAGGTGCGCCCGCAGCCGCCCCTCCACGCCCCGCTGGCTCGCCAACCGCGCCTCGAGCTCGCGAATCCGCGACCGCAACCGCTCCTCCGCCAGCTCCGCCTCGAGGTCGCGGATGCGCGACCGCAATGCCGCGTCGGAGAGGGAGGCGAGGCTTGCAATTGTGGACGTCGGCAGGGCCGCGAGGGGGAGGGAGGGCGCCCCGGGCGACGTGGCCGGGAGGGCGAGGGGCGGGGCCGGCGGCCGCGCGAGGAGGTCGAGGAGGCTCGTCGGGGGCGGGGCGCCGGGGGAGGGGCGGGCCGCCGTTCCCGGGAGGGAGGCGCGCGGCGCGGACGGGGCGAGCGCGCGTGGCGGAGGCGGTGGCGGCCGCGCCCCGGGCTTCATCGCTTGCTGCATCTCCTCGAGCTGGCGCCGCAGATCGGCCTGACGACGCTGATACTCCGATTTCTTGCGGACCGATGTCTTCTCCTCCGCGGCCGCGCTCGCCCCGTCGTCGCTCTCGCTCACCGCGCTCGACGTTGGACTGGGGCTCTCGTCCCGCTTCCGCTTGCTCGCCGCCACCATCGCCCGGGCCGCCTCCACCTCCCTGCTCCTCCCCTCCCCGTCCCCTCCCAGCATCGCCTTCGCGGCCTTGTCCCTCGCCGCCCCCCGCGCCGTCGCGTGGTAATGCTGCATCTGCGCATTGTACGCCTCCCTTCCCTCCTCGGCCAGCTCCCGAAAAGTCTCGCGGGCCACGGCGTCGCAGGATTTCCAGGACGCGTTCATGATTTTGCCCAGCTCGACGAAGGAGAGGAGCCCCATCATGGCGTCCTTCCGGTGGGACCGGGCGCGGGTGTCGCGGGGGAGCAACCGCCCCTCCATGGCGGTGCGGATGGCGGCGCGGCGGGGCGCGGCGGGGGCGCCGAGGCACGTCACGATCATCTGGCCGCTGGGGGATTCGACGTGGTCGAGCGCCCGGTCGTCGACGTCCTCGAGGCCCGGGGGCTTCTCGATGATTTTCAGGACGGAGGCGCGGGTGGCCCCGCCGCGGGCGATGGCGGCGAGGACCTTCTGGCGCTTGTAGCGGTAGAAGAGGCTGTTGGTTGGGGGCAGGGCACATGACACATGATGTGAGCGTGGCGATGAGTGAGGGATCGTGATAAGCAAAGCGGAGGCAAGGGGAGCTTACTTGTAGGCGCTGAGGGGGCGCTTGGGCTTGGCGGCGGCGGCAGTCGCAGCCGCGGGGAGGGGCGGGCCGGAGCCGCCGGGGCGCTCGCGGTCGGGGCCTTGCATGGCTTGCGTCTCGTGAACGTGGGGCTATTGGGTTGCAATGGCTGCAATGGCGCGGCTATTGCGGGCAAGGGCAGTTCATTTGCAATTGCAATTGTCGATAGTTTGGAGGCACGCGCGCGGGCTCGCTTCTTCGCTTCCGGGCTCTTCCGGGCCACTGCTCGGCAGGCGCGATACCTTGATGTTGTCGCCACGACAATTGATCGTTCGTGCGTGGAGCCGAGATGCTTTGCGATCGGTTCTCTTCTTGCCTTCTCGGTTGCTTGTGCAACGAGCGAGCAAGACAGCAAGAACGAGCAAGCAAGAAGGGAAGCATCAGAAACTGCATGCGAACTCCGTCGAACTGCGAAGAACTCACTTGTGCCGATGGGCGTCTCTTTTCTTCCCTTCTCACATGGTGTCAACTGCCCTGCCTGAGCGAGGCACATGATCGAGTGACGGATTGAGTTCGCAGCACGAGTTCTATGTAGAGCACACACGCTAGCGCATTCTTTCCGAAGCCGGTCGCGGTCCGCCACACTGCGAGTCGAGGGTGTGCGCCCATCTAACTTAGACCCGTCACCCGATCATGTGCCTGGGGTGTCAGAATAAGGTGTCAAAAAGTGCTCGACAGTTCGCGGAAGCAAACGAGAGGCTGAAGAGCGAAGCGAAGCAAAAAAAATGGGTTTGTTTGACAGATACTTTGTATTAGAATTGCTCTATTGTATGGTAGTCGAAGAGGAGGGCAGTAGCTTTCTACTCATAGTTTGCAAAGGCATCAACCCCACCGACTTTTCTTCTTGGTTGGTTGGCTGCCAGTTGTTGCGGGTCCGTAGTAAGACCCATCCTGTCTTCCGGTGCCCGCCGCTCCTACCGCTCCTGCAGCGTCGGCGGCAAACCCCAGACCAACCTTGCTCCGCTTCCCCCTCCCGCCTCCATATCGATTGCTCTTCTGAGACAGCGCGGTCAGCTCGAGGCTGACCTCCCGTCCCTCCCGTTCGAACGCCTCGACGAGCGACATGGCGAAGTTGGCATCCCTCTCCGTCAGCAGGGTGTACGCCGCTCCTCGCTGGTGGTTGCTCCCGTCTTTCTGCAACCTTCCTGCTCTTCCCACCCTGTGCACGTGCGCGTCCATATTCTTTGCCGGATCAAAGTTGACCACCGTTTGGACGCCGGGAATGTCCAGACCGCGAGCGGCCACGTCGGTGGCAATCAGAATCGATTGGGGGTTCTTCTTGAATTGGGAGATGGCCGCGTTTCGATCGCGCTGGTCCTTGTCACCGTGGATGGACACAACTGTGGAACCGCCTCCGTGCATGAACGACGGCGAGCGCTGCACCATTTGGGATAGAACGTCGCAATCCGCCCGCGTCGCGACGAACACGAGGCACCGTCCCAGCGGCGAGAGTACCGGGAGCATCTCCGTCAGCCACTGCTCCTTCGCATTCCGTCCAGGGAGGACCATGACATGGCTATCGACGTGCTCTGAGGACGCTCCCGTCCGACCGATTGCAATCCTAGCGCCACCCCGATTTTGACCCACCAGCGTGCAACAGAAAAAGAGCGCAGAAAAGAAGTGCAACGTACGGCAAGCTCGATACACAGGCAGCACAAGCTCCAGCCCAAACGCAGCGACACTGTGCGTTCTCCAAACAGTGCCCGCGTCCATTGCACTCACCTCACCGGATTCCGCAGCCATCCCCGTGCCACCCGTTCCACTCGTTTTCCAAACGTCGCCGACAACAACAGCGTCTGCCGGTCCGGCCGCACATTCTCCAAAATCGACGCCACCTGCTTCTCGAACCCCATGTCCAGCATGCGATCCGCCTCGTCCAGCACCAGAAACGTCACCCTCCGCAAATTCGTCCCCTTCTTCTTGACCATATCGATCAATCTCCCCGGACTGCTCACGACAATCTCGCATCCCCTCTTCAATTCTTTTGTCAGCTCCCGCGTCCCGCGGTTGCCCCCGCGACCTCCACCGCCCTGCCGCCGATGCACTCGACGAAGGTCCTGGCGTATTTGTACACCTGCTTGGCCAGCTCGCGCGTGGGGGTAAGAACAATTCCGATGGGACCATCCACCCCCGGTTCGATGTGCGGCTGGTCGTTAATGTGACACACCATTGGCCAAATATAGGCCAGGGTCTTTCCCGAGCCGGTCGCCGCCGTGATGAGCGCATCGTTCCCGCTCAATGCCACCGGCAGCGTCTGGCTCTGCACCAGCGTGGGCGCATCGTACCCCGCTTTTGCAATGGCCCGGGTCAGCTCCTCCGGGAACACTTCGCTCAATTCCCCAAACCCCAAGTGGGATCGAAGTGCGACGGGGTCAAAGATACCTCGTGCTCATTCCGCCATCCCCTTCCTGCGGGGGTGTCGTTCGGGGAATAGAAGGCGCGGCGGAAGGCGTCGTAGTGTAACTTTTGGTGGTCGACGTGCTCCAAAGGGTCGACCTCCCGGTGGAGCATCTGCGCCTGCTTCTTCCTCACGGAGTGCAGATTGTCCAATTCCTCCTCCTCCTCGTCGCCCCCGTTGTAGTTGGCCGCGGCCTCGCCCTTCTTTTCCCCGGCACGGACGAAGGTGCCCGCCATGGCCGACCGGGCCTCCGATTGGCCTGCCGTTTGCGAGTGGTGCCTGCCCCCATACAACGACGACGCAGCCGAGCCGTCCCCGCCCTCGTGCTTGGGGAGCAGCCTTCCCCCGCCCCTCGATTCCCCGCCCTTCTTTGGGAGGGTGCGCCAGTGCGACGTGGCCTCGTCCTCGGCGTCGACGTCGAGCCGGCCCCCGCCCCCGCCGCCTGATCTCGCGTTCGTGGACGTGGGTGCATCGCCCAGCGATTTCATGTAGGCGTCGAGCGGATCCTCCTCCTCCTCCTCGTCGTCGTCGCCGCCGAGGGCATCGCCGGCGGACAGCGGCGGGGCGGCGTCGTCGCTGTCGGACTCGGCGTCGAACAGGCCCATGGTCCAGGTGGGGGTCGGGGAGAGCTGGCTCTGGGAGGTGGTTGTACAGTTGTACATGTTGAAAAGAGGAGCGGCAGCTGTATCTTCTTGTTTCCGTTGGTGGTTGTCATACCACTTTATTTCAAGACAATACCTAAGAATGGTATCATGCTACCTATTTTCAGAGCTATCGTAGAAAAGCTCTCAGAAGTGGAACCGATTAATGCAAACTCGGCGTCGACGTCGTCGGCTTGAGCTCTACAATAGCTGGAGGAGGAGGAAGGAGGGCGAGGAGGAGGAACACAGCAGAACACAGCAATGCGAGGCAGCGGGCATCATCTGCAGTTGGTCAATCGTAGAGGAGTGCAGGGTGCATGCACCGCGTGTCGCCGTCGCGTACGATAGCAACATGCACCGACCGCGGCTCCTGCTGCTCGTCTCGACCGCCGCGAGGGCGGCAGCGCTGTCGGTTCGTAGAAGTAGAACGACGTGCATGCACCGACAACCATGTTCTTTCCTGGACGAATGCAGCCGTCGACTCTCGCCCCGATTTGCAACGGCGAACGCCCGAAACCGCCACACACGCTACCGAGCGGCGTCGGCCCATCCTCCTCTTTCCGCATCGTTGGACGGCGATGCGTCTCAACGTGCTGCCACTGCTACTGTTGCATCGCCCGCCGTGCCAATACCAATACTGCCCGCGCGACAGCCGCTGCCCTCCTTCGCCGACGCCTCCCGCGACGGCTTCTCCCTCCTCTCGTGGAACATTCTTCTGCCCAACTCGAGAGACAACTGGTGGTGCCACAAGCAATACTCGGCCGAGGTCCCCCTGGAGAAACGGCAGTGGCCGCACCGGAGGAGGCTGATCAAGGAGCGCATATTGCAAAGCGACGCGGACGTGGTGTGCATCCAAGAGGCGGACGGGGAGACGTTCGAGGAAGATTTCGACTTTATGCGAGAGGCGGGATACGATCACGTGCTCCACCGGAAGTTCCGGTTTCGGTGCGCCACGTTCTTCCGGCGAGACAAGTTCGTTTTGGAGGAGGAAGGGCACAAGGATCGCACGCTGGTGACGGCTCTCCGGTGCAAAGCGTTGGACGCTGCACGACAGGATCGCATTCTGCACATTGTGAACTGCCACCTGTCCGGGGGCGCCGCTCCGGAACGAAGGCTGCGGCAGGTCCACGACGGGTTGGAGCAGATTCGGAAGTGGATGAACGCTGCGGAACGAAACCTGGCCCAGCAACGGAAGAACAAACGGCCGTCGCCCAAACTTGTGGCCGCTGCAGAGCTCGCCCTTCAAGAGTAC
Organism: Thalassiosira profunda; assembly: GCA_036939355.1. Classification (NCBI taxonomy): domain Eukaryota; phylum Bacillariophyta; class Thalassiosirophyceae; order Thalassiosirales; family Thalassiosiraceae; genus Thalassiosira; species Thalassiosira profunda. The sequence continues at coordinate 14,392 of JALLAP010000296.1, read as the reverse complement.
GAAGGTGCTGCAATCACAATATGCGGCGATTTCAATAGTGACGGCAACACGGCCGTGCGAAAGCTGCTGGTCGAGGGCTGCGTCGACTCGGAATGGAGGGAGCCGCAATATCCCGATCTCCAATTGACGTCGAAGCGACGGGAGCACGCGTTCGGCGCGTTTGTCGATGCGGCCGAGCTGGCCTATGGGGGTAATGTCGCCGACGGGGACTACGGGGATTCCCACAGCTTGAGCGGTGGCATCCGACCAGCCACGTATGTTGTGCCCAACCTCGCGTCGCTGCTCCTGTTGCCGGTGAGCGAGGGAGAGGGGCCGCCCCGTACCGAGTTTGGGATGCAAATCGCCCAATCTTTGGCTGCAACGCTCGACTTGAAGACCTTCTGCGAAACGGAAATCGATGTGGCCTTTCATCGAGTCGATAGGGACGACAATGGATTGATCGACGGAGACGAAATCTTGGTGCTCTTGGAGGACGTGTATGTGGCCACCTACGGCCAGCAGATCGAGCAGGAGCGCAATAACTTCTTTCGTGGGTTTGGCACCAGCAATCAAGCTGGCGAGGGACTGACCAAAGAGCAGTTCGTATCAAGGCTCACAGCCTTGCAGCAGGATGCAGAGGGTGAACGAAAGGCGTTTGGTCTGGCGAAAGGACTGAATCTGCAAACGCTAAGCGAACAAGAAATGGAGCTAGCATTTGCGGAACTGGATCTGGATGGAAACGGGATGTTAGACGAGGACGAGTTCCAAACGCTTCTCGAAAAAGTATACGTGGCGATCTACGGAGACGAGATCGAGAGGAAACGAGCTGAATTCTTCGCGGGCTTTGGAGAGAGCGCATTGACGAAGGAACAGTTTACCGAGCGACTTCTGGCCTTGCACCAGGAAATCGAGGGCGGTCGCACAGGCTCCGAATTGGCCGAGGTACGAACAGAGGCGGACGTGGAGACAATGATGGCAAGATTTACTCCTCTCTTGCAATTGGCGCTGGACGAGGTATTCGATGCACTCAGCAGCAACGGACATACACTGACCGAGGAGGAAGTCAACGACTTTTTGATCAAGACCAACGGCGAGCTTGGTCGGGGGGGGACCTTCCGGCATACCTCGGCCATCCTGAAGCGAAAGGCCGAGTTTTCCAGCGCACCGCCCGAGCTCACTCGTCTCGACTGGCACGGAGTCTTTGCGCGCGAGCTGTCGGAGGGCAAGTGGTGGCAAGTCGTGCATGATTTGCAGGTGTGCGGATTCGACGTGAGGCCTCATCACTCGAAGAGCTCCGGAGATCGCTTCTATCAGGGATGGCTGGATTACGTCTACGCGAGCCAAAAGCTCGGTTGCCTTGGCGTGCAGGACGTGCTGATGGACGAGGAGCGGTTGCGGGTCTACCGCGACGGCGACGCGCTGCCCAACGAGTGGCATCCCTCGGATCACTTGCCCGTAGGGGCAGTCTTCTCGTGGACACAGCCTGAGGATGCAGAGAGCAAGAAGAGTCCAACTTGATTGCAAGCGACGATCACCTAATATTTCAATCATCTAATAACTTATTATTATCCTATTGATCATTGCCTTCTTGCAAAATACACTCTCATCTCTACGGCTTGTCTCAAAAGCCTGCGAAGTCGCCTTAATCAATTCGCGTCGTCGTCGGCATCAAGAAGATCGTTCATGAAGAAGACGTCCGGGTGAAGCTCGGTCGAGAGCCGGGTCTTCCTCGCGGCGTCCCGACCGGCGGACGGGCCCGAATAGTCGACGCGCTGTCTCCAGCCGTCGTTCTCTTCGACGGCGACGTCCGCCTCTTGAGGATCGGCGGCTTGGGTGTCGGCACTGACGCCCAGCAAACGCCACATCCGAACGTTGTCGTTGGAGAGGCGCCGGAAGGCGCCGGGCTTGTCGCTTGGGGTACCACCATCGTGCAACTTTGCCGGCACGCGCACGGTGTGCCCGACGACGGCTTCGTCTTGGTTCTTCTCCGACATTTCCTCTTCGTGGCCCGCTGCGGCACGGGCGGCCGCTGGGCTGTGGCCCAACTCTTCATCTTGGATCCTGTCGATGGAGGCGGCTGCGTTGCCGACCTTGTCGTTGATCGCAGCGTGGACGGGCATTGTTGGCTGGTCAGAAGAAAGAAGTGATTTGCATTGAATGCCTGCCGGTTCAAACAATTGTGAGAGTTGACTGCATTTCTGGGTTCGGTGAAAAGACAGCTGCTTAGGACAGTTAGAAACCGCAGCACTCTGTCTTTGTTCGGGGTTTATGGCCTTATCGTCGCTGTGTCGTCCTGCAAAGGAGGCGTGTGGAATGCAGAGCCGAAGATTCCTACATACTATCGTAGCGTTGTTTGGGCATCTTTTACGCCGTGATGTCGGAGCTCGGGTTTGGTTCGCTGATTCGGTGTTTGGGTCTGTGCAGTTTCTAAAATGTCTGAAATTGACCGAAGATCCAATCTCTGATTTCTTGTTATGTTCGTCATGAGAAGGTAAAAGAGAACCTAGAACATCGAATGCCTTCCAATGTCGCAAATACATCCAATTACGAAGCCTTTTCCGGGAGTCAGTTATTGGTTGCGGATTGACATATCTTGGTTCGGTGAAATAAACAGGCCCAGCCCCGCAGGCCTGACGTGGCAAATTGTATGTGTCGCTGAGCCATCTTTGCCAACAACATCACAGCAATTGTGACCCCACAAGGCCTATTTGGCCGAAGTGGGAAGATGGCTCACTACTTACTTCTGATATCTTTGGAAGAGATGTGTCTTTAGAGAAACCCGCATCTCATTGTATGGATTGGCATCTCTGGGTTCGGTGAAATAGAAAGCTGCCAATCCCTTGCTCTGTCTTTGTTCGGCTGATATCTTTGGAAGAGATGTGAGGCCTGTTCCTTCCTTTCGCGATAGCCCCACCAAGGACACCACAACTCACAATACAAAGCCTCACAACTCACAAAGCCGTCGCAGTTATTGTCAACTTGAGAAGCAACCATAACAACAAGAGCACCTCACTCTCCTCGTCTCAGTCTGAAAGTAGGAGTGTTGTTTGCAGCCATGGCCTCCACCAACACCAAGGTCGCCGGCAAACCAGCCACATTAGAGAGGATCCAAGGCGAAGTCGCCTGGCGCACCATGCACATGCCGACAAAGTTGCGCGATGGCGGTAGCCCAAGGATGACTTCAGCAGAGAACTCCGACAAGCCCGACGCCTTCCGGCGTTTCTCCAACGACAACGTTCGGATGTGGCGTTTGCTGGGCGTAGGTGCCGACACCCAAGCCGATCCTCAAGAGGCGGACGTCGCCATCGAGGAGAACGACAGCTGGAAGCAGCGCGTCGACTATTCGGGCCCGTCCGCCGGTCGGGACGCCGCGAGGAAGACCCGGCTCTCGACCGAGCTTCACCCGGACGTCTTCTTCATGAACGATCTTCTTGATGTCGACGAGGACGAGAGTTGATCAAGGGAGACTTCGCATGCCATTTTTGAGACTATGGTAGGTCTAATTACATAACTGGCGCATGATTCTAACACTGCCTAGAGAGCCAAACAAAACAGTGCAATGCATTGTTCTTTTCTTTAGATGCTACTCTTCTCAAAACGTCCTCTCCAGGGACAGCGCCAGGCCCCGCAGGAGCTTCTTGCCCCCCTCTCCCTGGCAAGCATCCACGGCGGCCCGGCACATCGACGACAGCTTCTCGCCGTCGGCGTCCATGCTGGCAAATCCCTTTTGCACGTTGGCCACGGTCAGGACGCTGTCCTCTCCCACCACACAGGAGCGACAGTGAAAGAGGAGCGCGTCCACCAGCCTCTTGAGCCCCTCGACGGCGTCGGCTCCCACAGCCGGCACCTTCTTGCCCGGGCCGGACGACGCGACGATGGCGCAGACCCTCTCGACGACGCATTTCAATATCGGCACTGCCGCCTTCAGCGCCTCGTCCAAACGCGCGGCCGCGGCCTCCGCCGGGTCCGCCGCGCCCTGGCCCGTGTCGTCGACGATCATCCCGATCCCGCCCCCCAGATCGGTCCGCGACGCCTCCGTTCGCGCGCAGGCGCCCTCAATCGCGCGCCGGAGGGCCCGCGACACGTACGTCCACCACTGCGCGCGCACACTGCGTTTGTCGTCGTCATCGCCCAGCGCCCACCGCGCCACGGCCGTGCCGCCGACGATCTTGTTCTTCATCAGGCATTCGACGAGGGCGTTCCCCAGGCCGACGTCCCACGCGGGGACGGCGGCGCCAAACTCGTCCAGGATCGACGCCTCCCCCGCCAAAAGCAGGGCGTCGTCGTCCACCTTGCCCGCGGCGAGGCCGTCGAACGCGTCGGCGTCCCGGGCCAATGCCGCCAGCACCACGGGCTTGAACCGCGACACGGCGTCCGACACGTCCGCCAGCAAATCTTCGCCCTCGTCGCCCTCCTCGTCCATCGGGCCGTCGTCGCCCCCCGGCGCCCCGCCCTCGGCGGCGGCGGCGGACCGCCCCCTCCACGCCCGTTCTGTGAGCGTGGCCATCCGCGCGCCCACCCGCTTGCAAGGGTAGAACAGGGCGCGCGTGGCCAGCCGGGCCCGCCACCACACGCGCGGATGGTCCATCGCGTTGTCGACGTGGTCGGCGGCGCCGGAATGGCTGGCCCCACAAGACTCGGCCAGCTCGTCCGAGATGACGTACTGCCGGACGGCGTCCGGGTCGTCCGCGGCGTTCCACAGACGATCGATCAGGTCCCGCTCCGCCGGCGCGAGTTCCTCCTCTTCGGGCCTTTGGTTCAGCAACACGGCCGGCACCAAGGCGCTCCCGGCCGGCAGGCACTCGACGACCGCGATGGCCCCCGCGCTTGACCCCCCGGCCAGGCGCCGCAAGACCGAACGGAGGAACTCGCCGCGGCTATTCCGCCCCCCATTCTCGATTGCCGAGGCGTACGGCGCCCAGTGCGCCCAGCACGCCGGGGGCCACTGGCCGCCCGTGTTGGCCAGGTGGAACGCCAGCCACGCCGCCAGATTCTCCCGGGCGGTGGGGGTCAAGGAGGGCAGAAAATCGTGGAACAGCCCCGAAACGGCCAGGACGACGGCGGGGCCGACCAGCGTGGGCCGAAGCTTGGTCAGCTCGAGGAGGACGCGGGAGAGGTACAGGTGCGAAGTTTGCGGGGCGGAAGCGGGGGTGGACGCGCCGGGGGGCGTGCTCTGCGCGATGAGGGAGAGCAGCGTCTCGACGATGCCGTATTCGATCCCCCGGGAGGCCGCCGGGGCGGGGCCTTTCGCGGTCGATTCCGTGCCTTCCGCATCTCCCTCTGAAGTAGGTGCCGAGGCGGCTGTGGAAACGACAAAGACAAGTTAGAGAAACAAGCTCATCAACAAAGGCGTCCAACGACGGGAGCCACGATTCGTGCAGAAAAATAGAATTTCAAACGCGTTCGAAAATTTGAAATATCAAGTTGAAATTTCAAAATTTCAAACTTGATTTTTCAGAGAAGAAAACGCCCCCGCAAAGGTCGCCCCCGCAAGCCTCGATGCGCTCTCTATTGCCTGCGGCTTGGTTAACAAAGCAACCCTCTCACTCACCTTGTGCGACCGCCTCGACAGCCGGCTTGACCAAATGCGACGCCGCCCAGACGTGCTCGGCCACTTCCTTGGCGGTGTTGCGATCGGCGCCGGCGTCCGACACCAACGGCCGATGGCAGACCAGCACGTCCCGCACGGCGTCCGACAGGAGGCACCGATCGGCGAGGGAGTACGTTCGAATGTACGCGTCCAAGTTGGGATTGGCCTCCTTCGCCTCCTCCCCCTCTTCTTCTTCCTCGTCGTCGTCCTCGTCGGGGCTCGGGGGCGCGTCGAAAATGGCGAGCCGCCCGAAGACCATCCCGTCGAGCGCGCGGCAGCAGAGGTCGATCGGTCCTCCCTCCTCGATTCCCGCGTCGGCGTCGAGGGACAGGAGGTACGGGACAGAGGCGCACCGCCACTCCTCCCCCCCGATGAGGTCCAAAGTCAGAGGCTCGCCCTCGTAGGTCAGCGGCACTTTCTCGGCAGCGCCCTCGACGTCCATCCCTTCCTCCGTGCCGTCTGATACATCCCTCGTCAGCGCCCTCCACGGGGCGTCGTCCGGCAGCGCGAACCGCGTCCCCGCACCGCCCTCGGCCTCGGACGAAAGCAGCGAGCGCACCGTCCGCAGCAAATCCTGCAGCGTGTCCGCGCACGGCGACGGCCCCTCGTCCTCTTCTTCGTCCTCCTCCTCGTCGCTCTCCTCGTCCTCCTCCATCTCGCCCACGGCGACATCGTCCAATTCCCCCGGGAGGAGAATGCGCTTCGCCCCCGCGGCCGGATCGTGCTCGGACACGTACCCCGCCGGTCGTCCCACGACGTTGCTGTCCAGGGCCTCCACCAAATCGGCGAGGCGCGGCCGCGCTCCGGCGAGTTGGAGGAGGTACGGCACCGTCGACAGCGCGAGGGAGGCCAATAAGCGCGAGGCCCGGAGCAGGGCCCGCGCGCGTTCTTCATTGGAGTGGCCGGCCGCGCGGGCCGCCCGCGCCGCCGCCTCGGCCAGGCTTTCGAGCAATCCCACAAGGCTCCCCTCGCCGTCAGCCTCGCCGTCCGCCGACACCACACCGATGGTGGCCAGGTGGGCCAAATAGCGCAGCGTCAATTTGGCCCGATGGTAGGCGTCGACCTGCCCCCCGTTCCCCCACCCCCCGCTCGTCTCGGCGAGGCACCGCTGGTCCTCCTTCGACTTAAGAAGGGCCACCCGCTCCTCCTCCGTCTTGTACCCGCCCCCTTCGTCACTGTCGCTCTTGTCCGTGGAAGCGGGTGACACGGAGCACTCGAGCATCCCGTCCACATCCCGACCGAGGGTGCGCATTCCCAACTCCACGCACCGCTTTGCAAAGCCCGCGTGCGTCTCTGGAGCTTTCGAGTCCACCCCCAGCGTCAGGGCGGCGTAGGAGGGGGTCTGCAACGGGAGGTTGGACGCGCAGTGGAGGAGGAGGGCGGCCAAGCTCCCCGCCTCCGCGGCCGCGTCGATCGTTTTGGTGGTCGGTGTTTCGTCGGATTTGCCCCCCGTGGCCTCGGCTCCTTCCATGGCGGCATTCTCCTCGTCCTCCTCGGGTTTGGGAGGCGCGTCCGCCCCGAACTTGAGAAAGAGGGGGGCGTTCGCGGCCCCGCACAGCACCGCGGCGAGGTCGGAGACGTTCGTCCCCACCGCCTTGACCACGGGCCGCAATCCGCCATTTTCGTCCGCCCCATCGTTATTGGCGGCGCTCGCCGTGCTGGCAGTGCTCGCGGCGACTTCGGCCGCGCCCCCCAAATCGCCCATCTTGGCCACCATGGCCGTCAGCTGCTTCCGCATCGCGTACTGGGGATCGACCGACGTGGTCTCGGTCGAGAAGCGGTTGGCCGGCTGGCGGGGGCCGCGGCCCCGGCCGCCGCGGTATCCGCCCCTCCCTCCTCCGCCGTAGCGATCTCCGCCTCCGCCATACCGGTCGTCCCCGTAGCGGCGGCCGGAGTGCCGCCCGCCGCCGCGGTCGTCGCGGCGGTAGGGGTGGTGGCGGTGTCCGCCGCTGCGCCGCCGGTCGTCCCGGCCGCCGCGACGGTCGTCCCGGTAGCCTCCCCCGCCGGGGCCGTAGCGGGAGCCCCCGCCGGAGCCCTGGTAGCGGTCCGAGGAGAGGGCGCCGTCCATTTCGATCTATCTTGATGCTGTGCACCGATGAGGAGGCTGGGTGCACGATGTGTCAACTTTTTTGCAAATAAAAATGAAGCGCGAGTCAGCAGCGGGGAACCGAGGCCCCGCCGACTATCGCACGCCGCGTCCGAGCTGGGCTGGAGAGTGCTCTGGATGGAGGGGATAGGGGCGCCGCCGCCGATCTTGCGCAGTCGCGCAGTGGAGTTGTATGTGCGTGATTGAGGAGGAGGAGAGACAGCGTGTCCGGACGCAGGTCAGACGTTTTTCCCCAGGCAGGAGCAAAGTCGCATTTTTCGAGAGGAAGCGAAGCAGGGTCGTCGGCCAAGACGGCGGAGGCGTGGGAGTAGGCCGCATCGCTGTGTCGGCTTGCACCTCGCTGCATCGACCGCCGCGGGAAGCACGTCGGGCGTTGATTTGCGGGGGCGTGGGCGTGGTTTTCGTGCGCGTAACACTACTAGCGTCATTGGTGCACGATTTGGATTCGGTATTCGACCGCACAGAGGTTCCCATAATTTCCCATCTTTGCTTTATGAGCGCAGAGGACAGGGGATCCCGCGGCAAGGGTGGTGAGGCCATCAAGGGCGGCGATGCGGGAGTAGATGCTGCATTGTTGATGGGGCGAATGACGCTCGAGGATCGTGCGGGGGATGACGCGTTGTTCGAGGACGCTCCACCCCAAAATGACTGTCCAATTTGCTTTCTCCCGCTTCCCTTGTGTCTATCGGAAGCAATATACCAACCCTGTTGCGGGAAGCTGTTATGCAATGGCTGTATATTCACTATTGACAGAAAGGAAGCGAAGAATCAGCCCTGCCCTTTCTGTCGTAAGAGACCATACAAATCAGATTCCGAGAATGTAGATTGGCTGAGGAAGCGTGTAGAGGGCAAAGATGGCATGGCCATGCATACCCTCGCTGGTCTATACGCTAGCGGACACAGAGGGTTGCCCAAAAATCGCAAAAAAGCTGTCAGCCTCTGGAAGCAGGGGGTCGATATTGACTCCTGCATTTGGTGCCACGGCGGTATTATCTTGGGGATGGAGTGAAAAAGAATGTGAACAAAGCCATCCACCATCTCAAGCATGCGGCCATGGGAGGGAACATTGCATCACGGATGGATCTTGGCGATATTGAGTTTGAAGCTGGCAACGGACGGAGAGCACTCATGCACTGGATGATCGCTGCAAGAGCGGGGTCAGACACAGCATTGGACAATGTGCGGGTTGGCTTTATGAAAGGGCTTGCAACAAAGGATGAATTTGCAGGGTGTTTGCGAGCGCACAAGGATTCTCAAGATGAAATGAAGTCGGAACAGAGGGACAGCGCATTCTCATTCGCGTCCGTACTTCCACCTGATATGGCACCACATAGATTGTAAGGAGAGAGCAATTTGCATCATCTGTGAATTCCTCTACGGCAGTGGCTATCCTGTAAACCAAGGCTCGTCCTCGATCGGCCCTCCTCCCCCGCCCCCGGCCCAGTCGGCGGTGGGCTTCCCCTCCTCCGCCCCCTTCTCCCCCCACGATTGCTTCATCTGCTTCCGCATCGACTGGGCGCTATCCGACGCCTTGGATGGCCCCATATCCCATTGACTATCATCCAACGAAGCATCAGGTGCATTTTCATCGCTCCGTATTGCATCTTTGTTGTCGGGTTTGCCTATCTGCCCGAACAGATCAGCGTCCCAGTCGATGCCATCGTCATAAAATCCCATTGGCAGACTCGTTGCAAATCGTTGGATGCTCTGCACGCAAATTTTGCGTTGTCTCGTCCCTCGGCAATCTATTGCTGCATCGAGGAAGCTGAACGGTGCACCCACCCCCATCTGAAGGGCGAGCACGAGGAGAGCGATGTGTCTCGGAGGGAGCACGGACAGATGCACCATTTTATGGTCAGATGTATCACTGCTCCTCTTTCGTCGAGGAGTTGCGATGCTCGATCACCCGGTCGTCGCCCGTGACCTTGTGAAACGCGTCGATGAGCCAGGCGCCTGCCCGTTCGTCCCACCAACGCCTCGCCTCCTGTCCGCCGGTGTTGATGTCGTGAAAAACGTAATACACGCCGGCCAAAGCAGAGAGTTCAACGGCGAGGGCTGCCTTGCCGAAGCGACGCAGGAAAGGGAGCATGCAGAGAGGTGGAGGGTTGATCGGCGACGACGGTGGTGCATCCTCTGCAAGTGCATGCACTGTGGGCAGTTATCGGCGGAGGGGCGGGGCGGGGGATGGTGTACTTCTGTACGTTGATTGTACGTAAGTAAAGGCCGGCGCCCGGCCGCCCCGCCCGTCATCAACCCAGCCCCGCCTCCACCGCGTCGCCTGCAACCTGCAACGCACCAACCAATCCCTCGCACCAACCAATCCCTTCGATAGAGGATGCCCGCGCACACCCCGGAAGCGCTGGTTCGCGCGGCCGCCCCCGTTCGCGCCGTCGTCGACGCCTTTCTCGAAGGCGAGGAGGATGCCGCCGATCCGCTCGAGCGTCAGGGGCGCTTCGTCGCGCTGCTCCTCTCCCTCGCCTCGCACCGGGGCGCTGGAAATAATGCCGAGTGTGTCAGCGGGGGCGGAATGATCGACTGGAAATGTGTGGACTTTTTGCCCTCCCGCCGCTACGTCCGCAAGCTCGTCCAGCGGTACGCCTCCCAGTTGGAAGAGCGGGGCGAGGAAATGGAGGACGACGGCCTGGCCGCCCTCGTGTGCCACTTTTCGATGGAGCGAGGGGGCGACGTTCCCGATCCGACGTGCCCCTCGATTGTATCGTTTCGCATCCCTCGATTGAATGAGGCTAAAGGGGAGGAAGTGCCGCAACCAAAGGTTGAAACGGACATCCTGCACATACGAACGTACCCCCATCACAACGACGTGGGCGTCTCGAAGGTGTGGGAGGCGGGGGCGTGCCTCGCCGAGTACATCGTGCACAAAACGCAACTGATTCGAGGTCGGAACGTGATCGAGCTGGGTGCTGGCGTGGGATTGACGGGTCTGGTCGCCGCTGGCGTTGCAAGGGTGAGATCGGTGCACATGACTGATTACACCGAGGCATCTCTTGACAATTTGGCACATAATGTGAAGCGAAATGGATATTGGTTGGCCGGAAAGGGTGTCGACCCAGAGACGGTCACAGTAGTGAGTCGATACGAGTTTGCTTTCAACGCTCAATGATCATGCATCAATCTGACTGCTGATATGTCTATGTCACTTGCCAACCAAGGGCAGGCTCGAGTGGGGAGAACACGGCGATGATGAGATCTCAATAGACGTTGAAAATGCGTCTGAGCCACCTTGGGCCAATAGCCCCGAGGCATTGTCAAAGGCAGATGTCCTAATTGCGGCTGATGTCGTCTACGACCCTGCAGTTGTCCCGGATCTCGTTGCAACCGTCTCATCATTCCTCGGAGCAAACAACAACGAGCGATCGGCAATCTTTGCAACCACCTTCCGGAACAAGGACACGTTTGCCCTTTTCGAGAGAGAACTAGCGAGCAACGATATCATTTGCACGTACGACAATTCGCTGGATGATCTGCCCAGCATCTTTCCGTGTTACTTCAATCAGCCGCGGTCGGACGTGCGGGTGTGCACAATGAAACTGGCAGAATGATCAAATCCAGCCACATAAAATCAGGTCACATGGTTTGAGAATGCAGTTTATCTGTACACAACTCTACGTGTCGTCTCAAGCCTAAATTGGGAGCATGCCTCTCTGCGCACCTTCTCTCCTTCTTCGGCCTTCCCCCTTTCATTGGCGTTCGGCTCCCAGCGCCAGAAGGGCCTGGGCGTGCATCGCACCGCTGTCGCTGCGCTCTCGCATCTTCTCACCCTTGCCCGTCGTTTTCGCCGTAAACTTCGTCTCCACCATCTTCGTCTCCCCCACCTCCTTGCCAGTCATACTGGTTTCCTCCTTCCGCGACACAGCTGGGCTCGCCCGCTTTGGTTGGGGAGGGAGGTGGATGAAAGGCACAACATTGTTGATGGATAGCAGGCGGTCCAACCGGGCGCGGTCCTTGCCCCGCATCGGATGCTTTGGCGAAGAGCGTCGCTGGTAGCTCTTCTTCTTGGGCGTGCGCGCGGAGGTCAGGTTTTTCAGAGCCTTGTTGGATCCGCCGTCGGACGAAGAGGAGGATTCGAGGCTTTGGGAGATGGACGATTGCGTGGCGCTGCTGGTGTTGCCCGTGCCGGAGGATCGGGGCGGGGCGGGCGCCTCGGCGACGGTGGCGCCGTTGTTGTCGAGGTTGTGGTTGGTCTTTTCCGCGTGTAGGGTGCCGCTGAGCACGGCGCTCGCGACGTCGGCCGACGTCGCGGCCAGCTGGGATTCCTGGTTCGTCACCGGAGGCGGCAGCGGCGGGCACGGCGGGCCTTTCTTCGCGCGGTTCTGCTGCTTGATGGCTGCGCCCGCCTGCCCCACGCCCCGCCTCTTGAGCTTCAGGATGTCGCCCAGCTCGACGACGTTGTCGTTCGTGTAGGTGACGCCCGCCTGCCGGCTTTTGCCCACGCGGACGAAGGAGAAGTAGGACAGCTGCCTGCGGAGGGAGGCGAACGAGGCGTGGTTGAAATACACTGGGAGGACGGCGGATTGGAGGCGATGGCGGTCGTGGACGATGATGCGGCCGCTGGTGGTTTCGTTGGGGAGTCGTTCTGCAATGGGAGCGAGGAGGCAACATATGACGGGTGAGGGCGCCTGTTGAATTTGGTGCACATCATGTGTCAATTTTTATGGGCGCTCAAACTTACGGCCGGGGACGAACGAGATGATGTCCGAATTGTTCTGCAACATGTCGGTGAGTTGCCTGCGGGCGAGGAGAGGGAAGATTGCAATTCGTTAGATTGCCGGCGAGAGACATTGGGAAAGGCGGGCACCAACCAATGGCGGGCCCAAGACCATCCACGCCAACCCACCCATCAACAACTCACCTCAAAAAAGGGATCTGCCGCTCCTTCGAATCCTCCTTCGCGTCCTTCGGCGACGGCGGCGGGGTCGGCTCTCCCGCAGACGCCGAATGCGGGGCCTTCGTGGCCATGGTTGCGTCCATCGTTGATGGTGGCGGCGGCTTGCTGTTGTGCGGGCGGGTTGTGGTGCAACAACTTTTTCCCTCGATTCTCGTTGCGGTGGTGCTTGTGAAAGCTGGGAAAAACAGCTGGCTGCACCAGCTTGCTTGCCCTTCACAAACTCACAAAAGAATGTGGCAGAAGGCGGATTTGCACACGCAAGTACGTCAGCAAAGTAGGAATTACTAATAATGCGAAGTTATTCTGCGAAGAAGTGCATACGTCATTTTTACGCGAACAGCTACATGGTACATAGAAGTCGGATAGGTACCTACGTAAACGCGGGCGAGCCCTCGGGGGCCGCCCCCCCGCTTTCGCTCGCTTCAGTGAGCTTCTTTTTTTGCAACCTCCACCCGACACCCGACGCGACGAGGTGGTCGCGGGCTCCCTGCCTATCGTATTCACTAGCCGCCCTCCCACGCCGCCCTACAAGCGCAACCCTCCCTCGCATAAATAGAGGCGGTCGGCATCGGCTCCAACTCTTGCAAAATGACCGGCAAATTCACGCAGAATGTGTTTGACCTGGGAGTGGGCGCCGGCCGAATGGTGCACCGTCTGGCCCTCTCGACCAACGGCCTCTCCGCCACGTGCCTCCCCACCCTCGGGGATTTCGACGCCGCCTCTGCATTTTCATCAATAGTGGACGCGGCGGCCTCCCTCCCCAACCGGTATCGCCTCTGGTGGCTCAATTTGCTCCATTCCGATCCCCTCCACGTGCTGGTGGAAACACTACTTATCGCCATGTGCATCTTGCTGGTGGTGCTGCAGCGGCGGGCCGACTGGCGCTTCGCCCAGGAGCGCAAGAAGGGGGCCCCGACCGACGCCGAGGTGGAGGAGTTGCTGCGGGAGTGGAAGGCAAATCGCAAGCCGCTGGGGAAGGGAGGGGAGGGCAGGGTGGGGGCCTCCGCGGAGGGTGCACCCCCCAAAAAGCTTCGGGCGGGCACCGGATTGGTGGTGGAGAAGATCGAGGGCGGGCGGCTGTATTTGCAAGTGGACGACTCCAGCGTCTCCACGGGGGGCTCGGGAGGCGGCGCTGCAACAGACAGCAAACTGAGCGTCATCGACGAGCGTTCCCCGCCCGAGTCGGCGCGCAACTTTGCCACCACGGACTACCTCGCCTCCTCCTCCTCGAACGCCCTCCGCTCCGTCGCCCGGGCCGCCCTCTCCAAGTACGGATGCGGGAGCTGTGGACCCCGCGGCTTCTACGGGACCATCGACGCCCACCTCGAAGTCGAGGAAGCCATGAGCGAATTCCTCGGAACCGAGCAGGCGATCCTGTACTCGGACGGGGCGAGCGCGGCCACTTCCACCGTGGCCGCGTTTGCCAAGCGGGGCGACCTGCTNTGCGCCGGGTTTTGGAACGGGTGGCCGCGCAGGACGCGACGCTGAAGCGCAAGGCCACCGACCAGCGCCGGTTTCTGGTGGTCGAGGGCCTGTACCGAAACTGGGGCACCATTGCCCCGTTGAGGGAGATTGTCAAGTTGAAGGAGGAGTTTCACTACCGTCTCATCCTGGACGACTCCCACGGCATCGGGACCCTGGGCGCCAACGGCCGGGGCAGCCTGGAGCACCACGGCTTGAAACCGATGGTGCACTGCGAGATACTGACGTTCAGTCTGGAAAATGCGCTGGGGAGCGTCGGGGGCATGACCGTCGGGAGCGAAGAGGTGGTGGACCATCAGAGGTTGAGCGGGGCGGGGTATTGTTTCAG
>JALLAP010000295.1:0-18629 GCA_036939355.1 Thalassiosira profunda | reverse complement strand
CCAGTGGCGTGCAGCCTTGCTCCCCTTGCGGCTCGGAAACCACCGAAGTTGATTCCTCGGCAGTAATTTCGCTCATCTGACGCTTTAGTTCCACCACCTTTCCAAGGTCAGCCAGAGAAGACGACTCGCAGGAGCTCGCTTGCTCGTCCGCACCAATTATCTCTTTGATCCTCTCCAATGCAAGGCCGCGATCGTAGTCTGAACCACCCAACACGGTCACGACCGAACGAGTACGATCGACCCTGATTCTACACCCTGTGTCCTCAATGGCGAAAGACCCATCCCTGCCAAGAAGCTCAGGTATCATGGCCTTCGTCACCTCGAGGTCTATGCCAGCCTGAGTTTCTTCCCACTGCTGCACCCAAGAGAGGACAGCGTACCGGGCTCTAGCGACGCATTCTTCCTTTCCTTTGATTCGTACCCTGGCTGGGCATCCCTCCGTTGTTTCGATGAAGGCGTTGACATCGTGGTCTGCAGAAAGCTGCTTGATGCCTTGACCGCCCCTCCCGATGAATGCCCCAATCGACGGTTCAGGAATATTGACGAAGACAGTCTCTTTTCTAGCTTGGTCGACCACCTCTTGCACAGCCTCTTTTCCAGCCTGAACAGCAGTCTCTGTCTCTGCTGACACAACGACGGTGATGTCTTCTTCGATCACTTCGATGGTGCACCCGCTCTCTCTGGATATCTTGTTCAAGGTAGAGCCCCGCGGGCCGACGACGGATCGAAGGAGCCACGATTCTGACGCATCGAAACGCATGACTGCGTTCAACTTTTGCTTCTCGGCAACCAACTCTTTTAGCAGAGTAGCCGCTTGGGGAACATTTCTCAGATCGTCAGAGTTGACGAGGATGCAATGCAGGTCGCGATCGAGAACAACAGAAGCTCCAGTCTGAGCAGCAATTTCGGCAAGCCGCTGAGGATCGCCCACGCTCTTGAATAGACTTCTATGGAGTTCTACAGCCTCGAGCTGTTGAGGGAGAAGGGACTCAAGGAGCTCGATAACGGACAGCTTGGCCTTCTTGACGCTCGACTTCGGTCCTGAGATATGAATGACGGTTTCTGCAGCCTCGAGGACAATATCAGCCCCAGTAGAGTCACGAATTCGCTCAAAGTGAGACGAGTCATTGGCGATGGCGCTGGCCGCACAGCTGAACTGTTCACTGGAAATGTCAATGTAGCCATTGTAGGTCCCGGACAAGAGCTCGTTGATATTGGACGTGGCGTCTCGGACATCATGTGAGGTTCCTCTCACGGCGATCGAGCTCCCGTTCATGGTCAGTTCGACGCCGGTGGATCGAGAGATTCGCTTGATCGCTTCTGACGTGCCGCGTTGTCGAAGTTGCTTCTGCGAGATCTGAATGCTCTTGCCGACCCTTGCGGTGGCAATCGTGATTGAGAGGCGCCGTTGGCACTGCTGCACCAAGTCTTGAGGTCCCCTAAGCAGAATGAGGTTCTTGTCCTTTTGGATGTTCACGAGCACCCCTTTGAACTCGTCTTGAAGCTTGGAAAGGTTGCTCCCGCCCCGACCGATGACGGCGCCTATGGCAAACTCTGGCACACGGAGCTTGCAGACTGCCATGTCATCGCCGCCATTCAGGAAGCTATTGACTGCCTCCATGGCACCTTGTACGTTGGCAGCCTCGCCTCGAATCCGGAGCTTGTAACTGCTCCTCGTGTACGATGCTACCACACCATGCTCCTTCTCGACCTTCTGGAGTATGTTGGACTCAGATCCTCCACCCAATAGCGGAGGCTCTTCGTCTGGACTGATGGCTCGTTCTTCAATGTGGTTCTTTGCAAGGAAGTTCTTGATGAGTTCGGATGCTTCCTGGATCTGAAAGGGTCGAACACAACTCTGTTAGCGCAAACAGATACGAGAGGGGATGTGTAAGTTGGGGGACGACTCACCTGCTCGTCGGTGCCCTTCAGGCCAAGTTGCGTATCATCCTTGCTCACGGCCATACTGCAGCCGACCTCAGCACACGCCTCCCTGACGTCGTCGCCAGACTTTCCAAGAATGACTGGGACGGCTGCCTTCTCGATGGGGACAGACCCCACCTGATTCTCTGCCACTGTTTGCTCTATCCTCTTCCTGACCCCCTCTCTCGTCGCATCGTCGTTCGAATACACCTTGATTGTGCCTGCGTCAACCTTTATCGTCGCGCCGTTGCCCTCTTGTCTGAGCTCTTTTATACCAGCACCGCCCCTGCCAATGATAACTGGAATCATTTCCTCCGGGACCTCGACTGACACAGTGTTTGATTCGAACTCCCCGAGCTTCTTCGCAGCGAGACTCTTGGCGCGCTCCATCACGCAGCGGCTGCATTTCAGGGAGAGCCTTGGGCTCTGGTCCTTCGAAGTGCTTCTGTCGAATTCAAGCAACACCCCACCCGCCTCAGGTTGTGCGGCGGCGACGGCTTCGCTCAACGAGCTTTGGAACACTCTGATGCCCACCCCAGATTTGGCAAGGAGCTCACTCTTTAGAATGTGATCGACCACAAACGTCTCTACAACCTGTTCATGGTCGTAGAGCAGCTTGTCGACCTCGACTAGGGCTGCGTCGACATTTTCCGACGGGCCGATGATGCGTAGCACGGACTGGTAATTCCCGTCGTGGGACACAGTCATGACCACAGAGTGTCTCTCGCTGAAGCTGTTCATGGTACTGCCGACCCTCCCAACAACCAACGCTGGCTGCCTCCCCACCAAAGGATGGGATTTGGAAACAACCTGGACGCCCTCAATCGCCTCCTTAGCCTTCTGGACTCGGTCCGGAAGGCCTCGCAGCTTAATTTGGTTGACACCCGATAGGACATCGATCACGACCTCAGGGTTGTCGCTCCTGATGGTTCCCACCAGCGACGATTGCTGTCTGAGCAAATACGCCATAGCATCCGGCGTCACTGTCACCTCTTTGTCGATGGCTTTGGTGTACACCTCGAGTTGCAAAACAGCCGCCTGCACTGTGCTTGCAGTGCCCTGGACCTCAATCCTTCCCCTAAGCGTATCCATCTTGATCTGAGCGCCCGTGCTCTCCTCAATGCCTCTAATATTGGCCCCGTCTACGCCCCTCGCATACGCAAGCTTGTCCATGGGACAATCGATCCGGCGCGATATCACCTGCTCCGGGAGACAGCCCAACTTTTTGGCCAGCTCCACCTTGGTCAGAGAGGATTCCATTCCCGACACCGCCTCGTTCAAGGCGCGCAGATTCTCGCGGGCCAGCTCGACCTCGGCCTTCTTTTTCGCTATTGTCTTCTGGTACTTGTCGGCCTTGTCGTGCAGCCTCATGGACTTGTCCACGGAGCTGATCTGGCGGACGAGCGCCTTCTCCATCTTCAGGGACAAGCTGCAGGAGGAGCGATTTTCCTCTATCGTTGCAAGTCGTTGCTCCAGAGCACTCCTGGACTCCTTGGGCCGCTGGGGCGCCTGCCGTATGATGTGCCGGAGCTGGGCGGCCTCCTGGTCGACTTGTTTCTGAACGCGGTCGCGCTCGGTGGTGCACCGATGCAGGTTCTTGGCCAGTTTGGCGCCCTGGTCGACCGACGCGGCCGCCGCAGGATTTACCGCCGCCGCGGCGGCATAATCTGGCGGCCGCGGCGGCTTAGAGAACGGAGGAGGGCTAGACGAGACCACGCTGGGCGTGGGCTCCGTCATCAACTGCCCTTCCAATTTTCTCCTCGGCATCTGCAATGCAGTTGCCCAACTCCCGGTGCCAACGGTGCCAACGGTGCTCACGGTCGTTGGCGTCAGGGGAGGGTAGGCATCGACTTTGCCGATGATCACCTCCCGCGGCGGCGGCGTGGGAGGAGAGCCGTCGTCGCTCATGGTTGGTGATGAGAAGTGGGTGTGCATGCAGCAAAAGCAAGGCCCAACGGGCGGAAGCTTGCAAGAAGCAAGAAGGGCGGGGCGGGGCAGTAGTTCGCAAACTACCATTCCAACTCTGACGTATTTCAACTTCTTATTATCGCTTAAAACGCGCCCATGGTGGAAAGCAAGAGTCCCACGAAATTATCGCCGATTTATTTTTATCCAAAGAGATAGAAAGGTAAACGGGGCTGTTGGGTCACGGTCAGACAGGAAACATGTTATAAATTTCACCCCTCTAGCTCTACCTAGGGTAAAACACTTCTTGATTAAAGCATTGATAAATAAGGAGATTAACCCCAAGGGAGTTTATAAAGACAGCGGAAGCACTTTTTACAGTCAATCAGCAGATCAACTGCCTCAAGCCTGATTTTCGCTTTTGCATCTCCTCCCCCAGGTTCAGCAGAGATTCTTCAAGACTAAAGCGCTGCTCCACCCCAACGCAATATCACGCAGCAGGCAGAGACGTGCTGATAAGGGGGCAGTTCATGAATGCATGTTACAGTTTCGAAGGCCCCCCCTTGCCATCAAACGACAGTTCTCTCTCTCCCAGCTCCTCAAAGTAGCTCTCGACGATTTCTTCGGTAACCTCGCTCAAGCTCGACGGACTCCACTGGGGGTTGCCGTCCTTGTCCACGAGTGCGGCCCGGATCCCCTCGTAGAAATCGCCCCCATCCCGCATGCATCCCTGCACGATTCGGTATTCCATTTGCAGCGCCTCGCCGATCGTTCGCGCCCGGGCCCCGCGCTTCAGCCCCTCCAGCGTCACCTTCATGCTCGTTGGCGACATTTGCCGCAATGTCGTCAGCGTGGATTGTCCAAACTCCGAGTCCTCTCCCATGCTTTCCAAGGAATCGAAGATATCCTCCATCGAATCCTTCCCGTCGAACGCTTCATCGATGTCCTCTCTATTTTTCCACAGGAAGGATGCATCGAGATCGATGCTGTGATCGTGGTACGACATGAGCACGCTTGCGGCACAGTCACCCAGCGTGTCCTCTCCTTTCGTTGCTTCGACGAGCGCCCGCTGCATTTCCTCCAATTGGTTCGATTGCACGTAGTGCGTGGCGATGCCCGCATAAATCAAATCGTCGCCCTTCAGCCGCGCTCCCGTCAACGCCAGATAGTTGCCCACTCCGCCCACCATCCCCTTTTCTTGCCGCTGATTGTAAAGTTTCAGCCGCGGAATCCACCACGAACCGCCCACATCAGGAAAGAGCCCAATTTTGCATTCTGCGTTGCAATTGCAATAGTTCAGGATTCATGCATGTGATGTGGACGAGCATTATTTGCAGTCGAAGCATTGCAAAGTCTCACCTGGCATGGCAAAGAGTGTGTTTTCCGTGGCCACCCGGTACTTCCCGTGCACCGACAATCCCACCCCTCCGCCCATCACGACCCCGTCCCAGACAGACACCTGCGGCATGTGCGGGGGCTGCGTCGCAATCAGACGGTTCAGCCGGTACTCCTCCGCGAAGAAATCGGCCGTCAATGCCCTGTCGTCGCCCGACACTCCCGCGAGGTACACCGCCTTCACGTCCCCGCCCGCGCAAAACGCCGGCTTGCGCTTGCCGTCCTTCTCGTAGGGCGTTCCGACCATCAACGTGCACCGGACGCCCGCGGTGTGCCACGCCTGCAGCGTGGGCGTCATGCTCCGGATCATTTCGAGCGTGAGGGCATTGAGGGACGCGGGATTGTTGAGCTGGAGGATCCCCAGCCGGGAGGAGACGGAGGGGAGGAGCTGCGTAGTGAAGGCGTGCGCCATGGTTCTGAGCGGCAGCGGCCCAAGAAGTTGCGGGGAGGTGGTGGGCAGGGGGTGAAAGTGAAATGAGAAGTCCGCAGCTGTCCGCGCCACAACCACTTGCCTTTGCAGTGCTTTGCAACCTTGCAACTTGACTTGCCGACCCTGTTGGCCGTCAGCGTCCCGAGAGCGGCGCAGTCTCTCTTGTATCCGGTTCTTCGGTGCTCTTGGCGCTGGTGTGCAAAATCGCCGCCATGCCTTCGCCCTCGGCGTCCTCCGACGAGGAATCAGACGGGTCATCGTCGGTCGATGCACCGGTGTCAACCAACAAGGAGGGCTTCGCCTTTGACGGCAACGTCTACCAAACCTACCAAGAGATGGTGGCGGCCAAGCGCGAGCGCAATCGCAGGGTATTGCAAAAGAGCGCCGACGAAATATCTTCCGTCCTTGGCCGGGATCTCGGCTCCAAATCATCATGCAACGATGAACCGTCCAAACCGAAGAAGAGGAGACGGTCCGCGCCCAAACGAGCACCCGCGGCACCTCTGCGCCGCAACCCATCCCGATCAGCTCGCAGCGCCGCGTCCTCGATATCCTCCCAATCAAACCACTCTTCCTTCAACAACCTGTCCGGGAGGAAGCCGGTGAGGCGCCCATCGAGCGTTTCCTTCCCGGCGCGCGCCGAAGACGGCAGCGTGGGGGATGCCAGCGTATTTTCTACTGGGGATCAGTTGGTTGACGCGCCAACAAATGTGCCTCGAGTAATTGATGTCACAGAGCTTTCTCCAAAGGCAGCGATGGTGAAGGACATGTCTGCGGAATTGGAGCACATCTTGTTGCACGGGGGGAGGGTCCAAGCGCGGGAGAGCGTGCGGGATGCTTTTATTCGTTCTGACCCTGTTCTTGGAAGCGGCGAGGAGTCAACGACAACGAAGCGGGCCACAAAGAACAGCAACAAACGAAGCAGGGGCAAGATGGAAGAAGGAGGCAAGAGCACGGAAGCTATGGGATTGGTGCATCCGAGCGACCAGGCGCTTTACGATGCAATCATTTATGCGAGTGCTCAAACCAAGAGCGGCCCAAACAAGAAATATGGTGATACTGGCAAGGGGGCTCCCGGAAGAGATGGTGGGATGAGTTTGGGGAGCCTATGCGGAGCTTTCGCTGGCGATCTATCCATACCAAAAGAATTTCTTGCGGCAGAAGAGCATGCACAAGAATCATCACATGAAAAGCAACACCTCGGGATGCCGCGGGAGCCCTTGCCTCTGAACGATCCAGTCAGATACAACAACATGGTTCGCGAGCAGCATGCGTACTACACCTCCATAGGACCGGATCGGCACTGGGACGAGGCGTTCGGCGACGGAATCGACCCTCAAACGTTTGTCGAGGAATGTTGCAAATGCACACACAGCGTTGAGGGCGATGGTGCATCGAGGTTGGCCGAGCAATTCACATCGTCTCTTTTGCAGCGATGCTGGGACCGTGCAGTCCATGCCGCGTCGAGCACTTTGACTGTCGATGTGGCTCCTTCTGAGCTGTCAGACGGAGTAGACATGAATTATGTTTCTCCTCTGCGCCAACAGGCCGCTGTCAACGCGATTCTCCATCGAGAGGCACTGATTACCGTTGATGGGTTGTTGGATACTATCTTATCGAAGGAAGACGGCGTGCTGAATAACCAACTGCCCGCCAAGAAGAAAGGCAGGAAGGCAAAAGCAACAAAATCCGAGCAATCAAACAGTGTTGATTGGCGGCATATTCTGAAGCATCTGCAAGCGGCTGCGGAGGGAGATACGACGAGTAACGAGGACAGATCCCATGTTGTAATGAACGCAACTGCATTGAAGGCGCTGTCAATGAGACTTATTGAACGGAATGGCAGTGGATCTCACAACAAGAGGCACTCTAGAGGCTGTTGAGACAACGCTTACAAGGTATAAGATCGACCCAAGAAAAAGCCACATCCAACCAAAGACTTTGATTCACAGCTACTCATTCATCCCAGATGCCACCGCACAAGATAGTGGGCATCGGAGGGCCCGGCGTTCCTGGATGGCTCACTGACTTTGATACACTTTTGCTGTTCACAACACACTGGGCATGTGCCCACTTGACGCAGTCATCTCTGCCACATTGGCACCTTTTGATCGCTCCGTTTGGTCTGGGTGCCTGCATGCAGAGCGAACACACCATGTGATGGCGACGCTCCTTTTCGTCCGTAGGGCATTGCGTTTCAGAATCATTCTGCCGGTTCTCCTTCTCATCCGTGGGAAATACTTTCAAGGTAGAGGTGAAGGAGAGCTGCCTCGAGGACGAGTCGGGAGTTCCTTGAATAGCCTTGTACGGGATGTCGCAGATGTCATCGGATTGCTCCTCTGCGCCTAACTCATTGATGTTGTGGATGTTTGTTGCTTCCGGAGTGGATGCCTCGTCCATTTGCTCCTCCTTTACCGCAACTTCAATACCCGTGGAGCCTGGTTCGACGTCCATCTTCCACTGCTGTTGATCTGGCGTTGCACTATGAGTCAATTGGGCGCGCAGAGACCCATTCTCCTTCTCCAGCGAATCCACCGCATCACGCAGGGATGCCATCGCAGACTCAGAAGCGGCGGCAGCTGCATCGGTCTTTTCCAGAGCAGAGCGCGCACTTTCCAACTCGGCTTCTAGGCGTTGGGTCTCATTTGCTCGAGCACTTTCTAGTTCTTTGATGTCAATCAAAGCTTTTCGCATCGCGCCAAGTTCCTTATGCATCTCCGCTCGCGACTTCAACGAGCCCAGCGCTCTCTCCACTTCCTTCTTCTCCTGCTTTATCTTCTCCAGCTGATACTCAATCTGATCGGCTGCACCGGCAGCTTCGTCGTTTCTTTGGCGCTCTGTCTCAAGATCCAGGCGTAGCTGCTCAGTCTCTGATTGCGACTCTTCCAGTTTGTCGGAGAGCGACTGCACGCGGTTGTTGGCATACTCCGCTTCTGCTCGGGCAGTTGCAACTTTGGCTTCTACTACGAGGCAGGATTCCTTCGACAGGTCCAGCTTCGATTCGAGGACATTCTTCGACTGCACAACGATTGCATTCTCGCGCTGCAGGGCTTGGACCTGAGACTGAGACTCTTCCAGTTTCTGGCGTAGACGGCCGAGGTAGGCGTTTANCGCGCTGCAGGGCTTGAACCTGAGACTGAGACTCTTCCAGTTTCTGGCGTAGACGGCCGAGGTAGGCGTTTAGATTCCATCGAGACAAGGTAGAAAGCAAATGTGTCTACTCACTTTCTTGAGGGTATCACACTCCCCTTTCTTCTCCTCCACTGCGTCTTGCAGAAGGATCAATTCCGATCGGATGTTCATCGACTTTCTCCTGTTGCGCTGTCCGTTCTCTTTCTCGCCCAATGCGCCAACACCAAAGGCTCGCTTCTGTCCAGACAGATGCCCCAGCTTGTCCACATCCCACGAACCAACAACACCATCGCACCCTGTGTTCGATGTTGTTGTATGAGCTGCCAAGCCTTCCTTCACAGTTTGCAGTGCCGTCGTCACCATAGCTTTCACGTGAGTGCCTTTTGCAGTGACTTTCGTAGCAGCGTGTGAGGCTTTCTGCTCGTTGTGCTCCTTGGCCTGCACGTTCAAAGATATTCTCTTTTGTGTTGCAATGTCATCGTACACTGACAAGAATACGTCGCTGTGGCGATTGGACCTCTTGGTTCTCTTCGGGCTGACCTCAAGTGGTTCATTGTCCTCATTCACTTCTTCATCCAGTAGGTTGGTGTGTTTGGATTCATACGAAGGAGCGCGAAAAATGGCTTCGACGCCAGGCTGATGTGCGTAGGCAACTCTTTCCAACTCCCCGTCATCGTCTCCGTCGTGCTCTGAACCAGACGAGTCTTTGAGCAAGGAAGAAGTTGCCCGCAGCTCAGTGCGCTCGTGCTGCTCAATCTGCTTCTTCTGGGCCGTCGTTGGTATGCCATACGTGTCGCCTTCGCTGATCGACATGCTCGGCATAACGCGGGTGATGGTATCCCTCCTCGAGCTATCGCGCCGTTCCAGCACCGATGCCACCGTGAAGGTGGTCGCGTCGTCGGAGGCATCGTCCCGGAACGCCATCGCCCGTTGGTTGGGCGACAACTCCTCGGCGCCGGACGAATCGCTCTCGAAATCAAACAGAGACGACATACTTTCCAATACGCGAAGAGGCTAAGAACTGGCCCGGAGAGCAGGGCCCGCGCGTGGCCGCGGACGAGGGCGTGAGGAGAGATGATGTGGATGGTGATCTGGAAGATGAAGAATGATGAAGAGCCAACGCCAACGGCCACCCACTTGCAAAAAGTGGGACGCACATCACGTGTCATAATGATCTTTTCAAGCCCAGGGAATAACAGTATCGTAAGTGGCATGTATGCACCGTCCAAACCCCACCACCACCGCGCCCCCTTCACTCCACTCCCACCACACCGACGCCATGCTGCAACGTGCCACCCTATTGGCGCTTGTCTCTTCCGCCGCCGCCTTTCGACCCGCCTCACGCTCGCCCCTTCGCGCCGCGACAGCCCGCTACGCATCAACCGCCGCCAGCACGTGAGTGTTGCCTCGTCTCGTTTCGTTGCATCTCTGCCTTTGCAAAAGCGCAGGCGCTCACGTCACGTGCCCACATCAGCGCCAGCATGACCGCCCTCGACAAACCGTACGGCGCATGGGAGTCCCCCATCACATCGAAGGCAATCACGGCCGGGTCCGTCCGCCTCGGGGGCGTCCACTATTGCGACGGCCACGTTTACTGGCTGGAGGGGCGGCCACAGGAGGCGGGGCGCAACGTTTTGTGCCGCTACGCCCCCGACGATCCCAACAAAAGCGAGAGGAACGGGGTCGACGTCACGCCGAAGGAGTCCAACGTGCGGACGCGGGTGCACGAGTACGGGGGCGGGGCGGTGGTGCTGGGGAAGGAGAGCGGCGAGTTGTTCTTCTCGGAGTTTGCCACCCAGCAGCTCTGCCAGTTTGATGGGGAGAATAGTCAGCCCATTACAGAGGAGGGAGATCGATTCCGGTACGCCGACGGGGTGTTGTCCGAGGATGGGAGCGTGATTTACTGCATCAGGGAGGATCACGCGAAGCCGGAGCCCAAGAACGTCGTGAACGAGGTGGTGGCGATCCACGTCACGGATGGATCGACGGAGGTGTTGGCCGCCGGGAACGATTTTTACGCCCACCCGCGCGTGTCGCCCGACGGGAAGAAGCTGGCCTACATTACGTGGAACCATCCAGCCATGCCGTGGGATGCCACCGAGCTTCGGGTGACTGACATTGATTCCTCCTCCAGCAAGTCGAGTGATCACGAGCTCATCGCGGGGGAAGATGGGGATACGTCCGTCATCCAGCCCACGTGGCATCCTCAAACGGGCGAACTGTACTACATTTCTGACGAGAGCGGATACTACAACCTCTACAGAGCGGGCTTCAAACCGTCCATATTGCCGATGGAGCGGGATTTCGGGGGCAGTGCTCCGGGGTGGGCGCTCGGCCAGCAGGGCTACTGCTTTGGGAACGGCGGGAGGCTCATTGCGACGTACAGTAAAGATGGAAAATCGGTGCTGCTGGTGGCGGACGTGAGCAAGAAGGACGCGGCAGCCGTTGATGTGCAAGAGTTTGGGGGAGATGATGGACTGCCCATGATGTTTGGCGGCGCCGTGCCTGGAAGCAAGAACGATCTGTACTTCATTGGAGGCTCGCCGAGTACGCCGTCGAGTGTCTATAAGTGGAGCCTTGATACGAAGGGCCCGGCGGAGATACTGGCTTGCTCCTCGAGCCTTTCGTTTTCCGAGGATCTCATCTCGGTGCCAAAACAAGTGGAGTTCCCAACCACTCTGGGGACAGCCTTTGGGTATTACTACGCCCCAAAGAATGGAGGATACACCTGCTCCACGGAGAAACCACCCCTGCTCGTCAAGGCCCACGGCGGCCCCACAGCTTGCACGGGCACGTCGTTCAATGCTGGCATTCAATATTGGACCTCGCGAGGTTTCGCTGTTCTTGACGTGGACTACGGAGGCTCCACCGGATACGGAAGGGACTATCGCCGCCGGCTGCGCAAATCGTGGGGAATTGTGGATATCGACGACGTGTGCAACGGCGCCAAGTATCTCGTAAAGGAGGGTCTGGCTGATGGCGACCGCTTGTGCATTGACGGTGGCAGTGCTGGTGGATACACTACCCTGGGAGCTCTGGCATTCCGCGACGTCTTCAAGGCAGGAACGTCTCTTTACGGCATTGGTGACCTGACTGCGCTTGCTGGCGACACCCACAAATTCGAGTCTCGCTACCTTGATGGCTTGGTGGGGCGTTATCCAGAGGACGAGAAGATTTACAAGGAACGGTCTCCCATCGAATCTGTTGATACCCTGAGCTGCCCTATTTTGCTGCTGCAAGGCGTGGAAGACAAGGTTGTGCCGCCGAACCAGGCGGAGATGATGCACGAGGCACTTTGTAAGAAGGGCATCCCAACTGCAATTAAAATGTATGAAGGGGAACAGCACGGCTTCCGGAAGGCTGAGAATATCGAGGACGCGCTCGACTCGGAGCTTGCATTCTACGGCAAGGTCTTTGGCATCGCCGTGCCAGGGGCCATTGGCTTGAAAGTTGAGAACATGATGTAATGTCTTGCTAGCTACTCTTGTCTGGATTCGAGAACGAGGTCCCTCAGACACTTCCCTAAAATCCTCATCCTAATCAGTTCTCGCCCATTTCCTAGCCCCGAATTCCGCAACACTACTGGCTCCTGTCCAGCACATAGCCGTCGTGCTTCTCGTCGACCCTAAACTCCGCACGTCCACGGGCCTCCTCACGGTGCTTGTAAATTTTGGTATCCCGCAGGTTGATGTCGTTCACAAGGGGGTTCTTGTCCTTGATCTTCCGTGCATTGCAAATGGCCGCATCCGTCACCGCCCGATGTTCCTCTCTCGCTTTCAGACCTTTCTCAATGGCTTCCTCTCCACCACATCCCCACACCTCGAGGCTCTTGATGCTAAACTTTTCAAGAGCATCGCCTGGCAGCAGATCGCCCTGACGGAAGGTCTTGTCCATCACGCCAGCATTGCACTCTTCCATCGAAGCAGGGATGAAGAGGCGAGGCATGTCGGTGGTGCCTCCGAATCCAATTCCATCCTGGACGTGGATGAAATTGGCATCGTCGCCAGTTGGCTGAAAGAGGTTCAGTGTGGGAGAGAGCTGGAAGAGGAATCCGCTGCTGTCGCCGTAGAATCCTGGGCCTTTCTTCCAAGTGGTGGTGAAGAATCCGCCAAGCGTGTGACCCTGTTCGGTATCAATGGCGATAACGGTAGGGCCCTGGTAGCCCAGGATGGAATGCTGGAGGCGGTTCATGGAATGGCCATGAAACTCGAAGGAGTACAAGTTGTGCCACTTTCCTCCAATCAACGGAGACGTGCACGTGAGCGCGAAGAGGTTGGGAGGATGTCCGCCCTCGAAGATGTCGCTCCTCTGATCGAGCTTGGGAGGCTCGAATGGCACGAAGTTCAGACTGTGCTTCATCCACTTCCCGTGGAACAACACATTATGCACGAAGGTCGACAGCGTCGACGAGATCTGAGGCGCCACAGTCTCGGCCCAGGCATACCAATTCTCCTTGGTGACGAGCTTGCCGTTCTCTCCGGCCAGGGCGAGCGAGTTCACGAGGGAGGTGCAGGCCCTGTCGTGCTCGGACTCGAGGCGGGCAACGATCGCGTCAGCATCCGCGTTGGGCTCGACGACAACCTCTGCATGGCCAAAGTAGTTGCAATCGCACGTTAGCAATCCGATATCAGCACATCATCAAGTGCATAACACATGCACAAAACTCACCCGCAGCAAACGCAAGGCGGTAGCAGATGTCGACGATCGCGGCGGGATCGAGCTTGTCCTCGAACTCGCCGAGGTAGCTGGCGCAATCCCAGATGACGCGCAGCGCCTCCTTGTGCCCGCGCTGTCCGCAGTCCGCCACGCCCTCCAGGAACCGCTCGAGCCCCAGCTCGCCCTCGTTCGCGCAATCAACAAAAAGGTCGACCGCCATCGCCGCGCGGAGGCAGCTGCCGAAGCCAATTGGGAGGATCTTGTCCTCGACCAATTCGATGCGGCGGCGCATCTCGTTCCCCGGGAGGAAGAAGTAGGAGTAGGGCGAGGAGAGGGCGATCTTCGTCAGGAACGTGTCTGTATTCTTGACGTCGAGGAGGGCCGCGTGGCAACGAATCAGCTGCTCGAGCTCCTCATCATTGAAGGGGTATCGCTCGGCGAGCTTGTCGATCTGCGCTTGCGAGGCCATAATGCTATCTTTCGATTCGATTGGTTGGTTGTTATCCAGTGCGTTGGTTGTTCTTCTTTCCGTTTTGTGAGCGCAGGAAGCCCGCCCCATCGTAGTCGCCATCGTTCTTGCTTGGCTGGCCCGGGGAGGTTGTGTTGACAACTACCATAGATGATGAGAAGCCTAAATCTCTAATCGCTGATTTGCAATCGCTCACATACTCGCTAAATTTCGCCGCCGCGGCGCCGGGCACCAACACCTGCTCCAAATCACACATGCACCATGTCGGACAACGCCAAGCCCGCCCACGTGGAGAAGATCTCCGCCGCCTACGACGCGTCGGCGCAAATAACGGGCTCCAATGTGACGTTCGACGCCGCCAAGGGCATATCTCCCGCCCGCATCACCGGCAAGGTCCGCGATCGGTACGACCTCGGTTCCAAATTGGCCCTAGTGACCACCGACCGTCAATCGGGCTTCGATCGGATGCTCGCCCTCGTGCCCTTCAAGGGCCAGGTGCTCAATTTGACGAGCGCGTACTGGTTCGACGTCACGAAGGACATCGTGCCCAATCACCTGATTGATGTGCCGCACCCGAACGTGAGCATCGTGAAGAAGTGCACCCCCTTCCCCATCGAGTTCGTCGTGCGGTCCTACATGACTGGATCGACGTCCACGTCAATCTGGAAGAATTACCAGGACGGGGTGCGCAACTACTGCGGGCACGATTTGCCGGATGGTATGAAAAAGAACCAAAAGTTGGAGAAGACGATTCTGACGCCCACGACGAAGGAGGAGGAGCACGATCGTCCCATCTCCGCAGAGGATATCGTCGCCGAGGGCTGGATGTCGCAAGAGGATTTCGATGTGTGCGCCAAGGCTGCGCTAGCGGTGTTTGCCAAGGGGCAGGAGATTGCCGCGCAGAGGGGGCTCATTCTGGTGGACACCAAATACGAGTTTGGAAAGGACGGCGACGGAGTGATCCGTCTGATCGACGAGGTGAACACCCCCGACTCCTCCCGCTACTGGCTGGCCAACTCGTACCAGGAGCGCATCGCGGCGGGGAAGGAGCCAGAGAACATCGACAAGGAATTTCTGCGACTGTGGTTCCGCGACAATTGCGATCCGTACAAGGATGTTAAGATTCCGGACGCGCCGAAGGAGTTGGTGGTGGAGCTGTCGCGGCGGTACATCAAATTGTACGAGACGATTACGGGAAAGGACTTTGAGTTTCAGGAGGGAGCGGAGGGCGCCATTGCGGAGGCCATTCAGAAGAGTGCATAGAGGAGCTGGGGGTGAGAAATGAATAAGGGTGCTTGCCAAACTATCGCCTCTTCTTCTTGACAAAATTATCGACGGCCTCTTTTGTCTCGGGATATTGCACGTTGCAAACAATTCTCTCTGTTGCAAAGTCATACGCCTCCTCCAGACTATCGTATCTCAGCTGCTCGTAAAACATTTCTTTCCCTAAGCGTATTGCGGGGTTCGAGTTGATGGCAATCTTCCGGGCCAGGTCCATCGTTTCCGTCTCCAATTTCTCAGGAGCGACCACTTCGTTGAGAAGACCGTACGCCAGCGCTTCATCTGCCGAAATGAGCTCGCCCGTCAGTAGCATGCGCATGGCCTGCTTTGATTGCACGGCACGCGAGAGCGCTACGGCCGGGGTAGAGCAGAATAAGCCAACTTTGATGCCAGACACCCCGAAGCGCGCAAAGGATGACCCAACTGCGAGATCGCACGATGCAACCAATTGGCACCCAGCAGCTGTCGCCACCCCCTGCACTTTTGCTATCACCGGCTGCGGCAGTTTGTTCAGAGATGTCATGAACCGACTGCATTTCTCGAACAGAGCTTTTGTGTCGTCGACGCTGCTATGCGGATGGATCTCCTTCATATCGTGACCAGCACTGAATGCCCTCCCGGCTGCTCCAATCACCAGAACCCTTATCGCCTGAAATTGATATTACATCAGCATGCAATTGCATACAGAAGGTGCATCAGTTGCAAATGTACGCTCACCGAATCGGCAGCAATGTCATCAACCTGCGTCTGCAACATCTCGAGCACATCCCACGAAAGCACATTTAGTTTCTCGGGATGGTTCAGCGTCAAAGTGGCGATGCCACTGGACGCATTGTCATCCCTCAGCAGAACATCACTCCCGGCGCTCGTCGAATTGGAGGCGCTGAAGACGTGATGGCATGACGAGGTTCTCCGGCGGTATCCGTGGCGCATGAGATGTGCACAACCTCGCGCCACGGGACGGGCGCCGACCGCGATCATGGGGTAGATGATCTGCTATTTGCAAAGGCGCGCGCCATGGTGGTTTCTCCATTCATCTCTCAGTCAACCGTCAACGTCAAACGGCGGTCGTTGGTTTCTGCAAGTGCACCACTTTTTCCCTGCACACACTGCATTTCTCACCGCCACCCCAGCGCCATCCCATGCCGCTACCGGCATTATTATCCAACATCGCAGCGGCTTGAAGTCGCCGCCGTGCGAAGTATCATGACTAGGCGGCTGCACTCCCTCGCGCTTCGTCTCGTGCGTTCGGCCCGGAGGCCGGCGCCGTCGGGCGATGGCGGGGGTGCATGTTGCTGCAAACGGTTCACCCACGCCCCTGCAACAATGAATGCGTCGCGGCACCCATTTGCAGTGGCCATCCGTGGACTGAGCTCCGCGATCGATGCAGACGCCAACGGGCCTGCGCCAGGAGAGGAATGCTATCAGCGTGCAATGGAGGCGCTCAATAATGCATCGCGTGCAAAGCAAGCAACCGAGGAGAGGCTGATGAAGGAGCAATTCGACGCCATGGAACGGCAGAGGAAGAGGGCGCGACAACGCGATCGGCAGCGAAGTCAAAAGCAGGACGATCCGCGGCTGGCGAGGCTGCGAGGGCAGGATGAGGGCAAGGGCGAAGGAAAGGATCGGGCTGCGGGGGTGGCGGTGGTTCGGACGATCGTGAAGCAATCCCAGAAGGATAGAGATGTTCAGATTGACAAATGGAATGCCAGCGAGCCATCTGCTGCAATGAACGCCACGCTGGGCGACAAAGAGAAGATATCGCAACAACTCTATGGCGAGGAACACTGGCAAGCTGTGGCAACGAATATCTTGGAAGAGGCTGCCTTCAGGTATGGGCACCCTCTGGCATTGGTTCGATTGGGAAACGAGGCGCTGGAGCGTGCCAAGGACGGTTCGTCCTCGTCAGATTCTGTGATTGATAGGGAGAGGTGCCAAAAATGGATTGAGGACTCTCCCCTAGATTTGGAATCGATACTTGCGCTCGGCACCACCGATGGCGAATCATGCAACAGGGATGTTGCGTTGCGTCTTTACGAGGAGGCGGGGAAGCGCGGATCCCACGAGGGGTGGTACAACCTCGGCCACTTGCTTTGGGATGGACCGGATACATCAAAGGAGAAGGCAATGGACGCTTTTCACGAGGCAATGAAGCTGGGCGATGCGGATGCGTTGTACTTTGTTGGAGCCCAGTACCTGTCGTTCGAGGAGGGTGACCAGGAACGCAAGTTGCTCGCAGAAACATATGCTCGGCATGGCACAGACTTCCTTGATGCGCCTCAATCGAGAGATGACATTCCGGGCATACTGTTTGCTCACGAGATACCACGATTCGGATGTAAGCTCCTGTATCTCGCAGCCGAGGAATCTCGGCATGGCCCGGCGTTGCACCATCTGGCTTTGCTTCACTACGAGCACGAAGACGCTGACGAATACCGCCACTTTCTTTCGCAAGCCGCAGCCACGGGCAATCCTGACGCTCTATTTCTTCTGGGGCACAGTCACTATTTTGGGTCCGATGGGTATGCCCAGGACTTTCCGAAAGCATTGGAGAACTTCCTGGCGGCAGGCGAGCATGGCAACGCGGACGCGTTGGTGTCGGCTGGGGCAATGTTGCACCAGGGCGTTGTTCACGATGGAAGTATTGTTGTTCAATGTGATCAGCCAAAGGCATTTGATCTTTACCAAGAGGCAGGTGAATTGGGAAGTAAAGAAGGGTGGCGAAACGTCGTGAGCTGCTATGCAATCGGAGAGGGAGTGCCCAAATGCCTGGAGACCGCCAAGCACATTGCCGATACGATGCTGAAAGACGATGCCTCGACATAAGTAACTTCATTGATTGATCCATTTACTTCTTCTTCTGTTTCTTGTTTGAACTGCTCGCACCCTCATTCGAGGAGGTAGGATCGGCAAGCAGCTTTGGCTCGAGCAAGTCGACCACGAGCTCCCTCCTGTCGCGCGTTTTCCTCACCCAGATCTTCACCCGCACCTTATCAAACACCGTCACCGATGTCAGCATCTTTCCAGTGCTGGCATCCTTGTACCCCAGTCGGTGCCTCTCGGGATCGCGGACCAAACACTCGTCCTTCCCATCGATGTTGGTCAGTCGGACTTTGCCCTCGATGCCATACCTCGGGACCATAACAGAGAAGGAAGGCTCGGAATTGGGCGACGTTGCCACATCCAACACGTACGCGTCCTCCTCCTTGGCGCCGCCGCCCTCTTCGCCATCCTCTCCGCCCGCGAAGAAGATGAGCGTGTGGAGTTGCACGCTTGCCCGTCCTGCCAGCTGCGCAGCGCGGTGCCTCCGGTTCATGTTCGCCGCTAGGTCATGTAAGTGGGATTTGGAGGATAGAAACACAGGGAGAGGTGCCACGCCGATCGCTGCCGCCAGGAGACGGTGCACGCACACATCGGCATAGCGACGGATGGGCGACG
>JALLAP010000294.1:0-16265 GCA_036939355.1 Thalassiosira profunda | reverse complement strand
TCCAGTTCGGTGAGGGCGAGGTGGGACAGAATCACGTCCATTGCATCTTCTTGGATGTCCTCCACTCGGGCGCCAAGAGCATCATACTCGGAAGCGGTTAGCTCCACTGGCTTGGCAAAGATCTTTCCATCGTCTCCGTCTCCATTCTCCTCTTCCCCGCTGTCCTCACCTCCGTCAGATTTGGTGTATTGAGAAGTCTCGATGATCAAGTTGCCGTCGCTGTCTTCCTCGCCGCTACTCTCCCCAAACTCGGCAAGCCGATCCTCGAATTCCTTGGCGTCGCGCACCCACTGTTTGCCCTGCTTTCCCATTCTCTGCCTCTCGTTGTTACGGTCACGGGGGTGTGGGTAGTTTTCTTCAATCATCGCAAAGATATTCTGATATATAGCCATCGGGCCCATCCCGTCTCCACCCATCCGGGCCTTTCTCATCACGGCGCCCTTGGCCGCGGCCCACTCTCCCTCCGGCTCGTGCAGCCTTTTTACGTGCCCTTCGTAGTCATTATTGGCACACTCGGGAGAACACGTTATCTCCAATGGCAAGCCTGTGGACGGCAGCGTACCACAATATTAGGTGAGTGCACGGATGACACTTTTTACTGCAACTAATCATCAGACCATCAGCTACTCACCCCAATCCACGCAACGCTGGCAGAACTTGGACGAGTTGGGCTTGCCGCAGACGTGACAGTTGGGCCAGCCCGTCTTTTGTCCGCACGGCAGCTCGTCGAGCGTCCAACACGGGACGCCGAGGTTGCTCTCGAGGCTGATGGAATGTGGCAGGGTCGGGTTGCCACGTGCCGTGAGTTCAGGGGGGGAGCCCGGGGCGTTGGCGAACAAAGGGGCCGGCGCTTCCACAGCAGCCCCCCGCCCGCCCCCGCGGCCGCCACCCGACCTCTTCTTCTTGCCCTTCTTGGCCATCTTTGATGGGTAGGCGTCGAGGGTGAGGGTGAGTTGAGGTGTCCTGTACTGTTCCAGTGGTTGCAAAGTTGAAAGTTGAAAGTGCAACAGGCAACAGGCAACACACAGAGCGATATGCACCTGCCTACGTATGGTACGATACTGCGTACGACTTTACTCCTCGAGCAAGGCTCTTGAAGGACTCTCTTCGGACGTCAAAGCCCAACTTCACATTCAATGAGGGGTTCTACTATGTTACAATCACTCTGAATTCCCCCTCTATGCGCAAACCTCAACCTGGCTAGCAGCAATGAACTTCATTCCCCTCTAGCCTTCGTCACGGATCACATCAGTTCCAACTCCGAGATTCCCCGGACACTCCAATTTCCCCCATCTTCTTTAATCCTCAAGGGCAGACGCTCCCGAAATAATCTCGATAAGCTCGGTGGTAATCCGGGCCTGACGGGCACGGTTATATTGGAGGGTCAGCGACTCGATCATCTCCCCGGCATTCTTCGACGCGTTCTCCATGGCCGTCATCCGCGACCCCTGCTCGGCCGCGGCCCCGTCCATCAGCGAGTGGTAAATCTCCGACGTGAGCAGGTACTCCTGCAGGTCCACCAGCACCTCCGACTTCGTATCCGGCTCGAACTCGTACGCCAGCAGCGGCTCCTCGTCGCCCTCCCCCGAAAACGGCTTCACGACCTTGTACATTTGGTGGTACGTCGCCGCGTTCTGGAAGGCGTTGAACATGATGACGACGGCGTCGTAGTCGGCGGCCCCGGCGGCGATGAGCTCGCTGGCGATGGCCCCCGCGAGGGTGAAGTTCCCGGGCGATTCGAGCTCGGTCAAGCTGAGCTTGATCTCGTCGCCGTAGACGCGGCGGAGCTGGCCGCGCCCCTTGTCCCCGATGACGGCGATGTCGGCCTCCTTGCCCTGGTCGGCGAGGGCCTTGACGCAAGATTTGACGCCCTTGGTGATGAAGGAGTTGACTCCGCCGCACAATCCCTTGTCGGAGGAGACGGGAACGATGAGGACCTTCTGGGGGAGCTCCTCGAAGGTGGCGTCCTCCACCATCTTGGGCGCGCCGTTGAGGGCCTCGGCCCACGTGTTGAAGGCGATGGCGGTCATGCGGCGCGCCTCGTCACCCTTGAGCTTGGCGGCGGAAACCATCTTCATCGAAGAGGTGATCTTCTGGATGTTTTTGGTAGATTGGATTTGGTTCCAAACTGTAGGTGGGGTGAAGCGGGTTAGCTGACCGGGGACAACAGCTGGCACATCTTCACAAGGGGATGTGAAGCAACTCACTCTGCTTTTCCGTAGCCATGCCACGGGCAATAACGGCCCTGCATTCAAGAGATAAAGGAACAATTTGTAGGTGAGACGAAGGTAAGGCAGAGAGTATCCAGATAAGAGCAGATGAGGACGGAGGGCCCAACCAAGTCNTGTAGGTGAGACGAAGGTAAGGCAGAGAGTATCCAGATAAGAGCAGATGAGGACGGAGGGCCCAACCAAGTCAACAACATATGCACAAATATCGCTCAGAGCATCCGAGTAGATATGATGGGCCTGGAGGGCGAGCTACTGGCAGAGATGCAAAGAGTGTCTGCTGCCTGCCGCTCCTCTTCCCCCCTCTATCGAAGAGGATGGAGATGAACAGGCCCTCTCCCCAAAATATTATGAGGTGAACGCCACCGCTCATCCGAAGCCAGCCCCTCACTACTCGGCCGGGCTGCACGCCCAAAAGTTACCGCCCCCCTGGGGTTGCGACGGGCTGCTCGGACGCCACAAGGCAGAGGAGCAGCCTCCCCTGGCCAGCAGCTACGAGGCCGCCCAAATTTTTCATCGGCACTTCCTCCCGGGGCTCGGGTCGACCTTTCCTCCGCCGCCGCTGATCCAACCAACGCGACGCCCCGCGACAAACTGACCTGGAGGCCACCCGGGGCACTGCCCGCGAGGCTTGCCGTGCGGCGATCCCGATAAGCGCCATCCCTGCTAGAGGTATTGTACGAGGCTCAACGGGTTGGCGAAGAGTGGGAGGGGGAGGGAGGAGGGGCGGGCGAAGGTCAGACGGCAAAAAGGGCTCCTCGAGCCCTCGTGCACCAAAACACAAACACAAACATCCAACACCAGGTTCAGGCGAAGGCGGCGGGTGCATCGCATGAGCAGCATCGGCAGCGGCACGATCTGCTGGTTCGACAAGCTGTCGATCCCCAGATATTTCGTGCAGCGGCCATCGGCGCGCCCAACGACAGCGCCGACGACATCAACAGCTCGCTGCTTGCAATCACCTTCCGCCGAGGGCGACAACGAGCGGATCTCGCCACCGACGACGAGTACGACAATGGCGGCAACTATCGCCCGCCCTGTCGATGATCCCCCCACCTCCCAGCGTCGCCCCTACCACGGCGACGCGAGGTGGTGGCCTCCCGAAAGGGAAGGGCCGCCAGCAATCGGTGTCGTTTGATGCCCCCCGCAACAATCGTGGAAGGGTTGCCTGAATTGCAGCGCCGGGGGCGCCTAAATAGGGGGATTGTTGCTCGTGCAGACGACGATCATGGCGGCGGAGATGAAGTCGGAGGCGGAGAGCTTGGCGTGCTCGGGCGGGGGAAGCGAGGCCTCGCATCGCTCTCCTGCACCTTGCATGCACCAGCTTAACTTCAACGGGGGGCGCGCCCCATGCGCCCCCCAACCAAAAAATGGCGCACCCCTCCCGTCCTGCACCACAAGCCGACCAACCCCCTCTGCGCGCCCGCGCCCGCCCAACACCTCCACGGGGTCGCTGCTGCGCCGACCAGCCTCTACTATGCATTAGTGACCACCCAGCACATCTGCAGGGTCGCCCAGCTTGCCCTGCACCGGCACTGCACGTGTCTGTGGATTGCACGACGCCACCATCGCCGCGCCTTCTGCCCACGCCCTGCGCCCCTGCGGACGAATCGGACGCGTCCCAACCCCGAGAACTCATCTGAGCCTCGCCCAGCACTATCTCTGGTCGCTGCGTCCCTGCGCTGCTGCGTCTCCATTTTCGTGCATCATTTGCATTGCATTCATGCATTAATGCATTGTGGGCTTCGTGGTTGCAATGGGCGCTGCAAAAGGATTTCTTGGGACCATTGCCAAATCGGCCCCAATCGAATCCCTGGAGGACGAAAAATATCGCGACAAGAGCATCGCGTACGATCTCGCTGTCCTCCGGCATAGAGGAAAACGCTGCCTTGATGTGGAAACAATAGCTCGCCTCCAAAATGATACCCAGCCCGGCCAGCCCGTGCCACTGGAGCTTTGGCAGCCGTTGGTCGACTACATTGTCAAATGGGCGACCATAATAGCAAGCCTTGTGGGGAAAGCAACGTTTGTTCTGGATGGAGAGGCATTGATGTCCAAATCTTCCGAGGGCGAACGCCGCCGCACGGATCGAATGAAAAGTTTCAGCGATGCCATCGCTCACCAAAAGAAACGCGAGGAGGACGGCATAGATGTTGATGGGAAAGAACTCCATAAGTTGTTTGCTGGAGCTGTCGACGCATCCATTGACGCTGTCACCTATGCAATCATCGAAGCTATGTCAGATGGCTCCTGGGATTTCATCCAAGCACCCAACGAAGCCGATGCCCAGCTTGCAAAGCTCGCCCTGTCGGTGGACCTCGTCGTCTGCAATGACTCGGATCTGATACCATATGGCTGTCCTGTGGTGATGATTATCAAAACCGATGGGCATGGCGTCCTCAAAGGCTCGATGTACGTCATTGCAGAAGCGGTCGGCGACGAACGTCACATCTTCTTTGGCCTCTCGAGAGGCCAGCTCATTGCCGTCTGCTTGGTGGTTGGATGCGACTTCAGCGCTGGCATCTTCAAAATTGGTTGGAAGAAGGCGCCCAAACTCGTCCGAGAGAGCTGGGACGAGAGCGACCCGTGCAATATTGAGCGTCTCATTGCAGCAGCAGAGTTGGTCAGAGGCGCCGTCGTGCCCACGGACTTTCAGCAACAGTGGAATGGAGGTTGGGCTACATTCAACCACCAAAGGGCGTTCGACGCGGCGACAGAAACAATCGAATACCTCCACCAGCCAGCACCTGAAAGGGAGGAGGCAGTTGCCAAATTGGTTGGGCATCCCGTTCGCGACGTCCAGATTAGCAAAGCTATCGCTCATGGCTTCCTCCACCCCAGCACGCGGCCCTGGATCGAAGTCGTCGCGGCACGCGACGATGCCGGGCAGCTTGAGGATGATGCACGAATAATCAGCAGAGAGAGTGAGTCTCTTTCGAGACAGCTCAATCACATGAGTGAAAGGCGGCGCGGAGCGCTGTCTGGCATGTTCAGCGATGCGCTGAAGGAGCTTGAGCGGAGCATCGATCGACGCAGAGATGCCAATCGTCTTGATCCTGTGGTCGTCGACTGGGAGAAGAAGGAGAGAGTGTTTGAATCGAATAGAGAGGCTTATAGACGGATCAATGAGGAAGAAGGTCGCCCGCCTGTCGATGAGAAACACGTTATTCAGTGGACGGTACTTGCTATTCAGCAGTTGCAGAAGGACCATGGCGACGGCTTCTCATTGTACGCCTTGAAGGCAATGCCAGACGAGCGAGACGTTCCACTCAGGAACGAGGATACCGCGTACTTTGTGGATACGAGCAGAAATCCGACTGTGATGAGGTCCGTTTATATCGACGAGGCTGACGCTGGCGCTGGCACCGACACGGCCAGGGAGGAGGCTGCGGTCATAGGTGGCAGACACTTCCGACCCAGCGAAATAGTTCGCTATGGCGAGCATGCAAGCCTGGATACATCCGGCATTCTGGTACACCGCTTCCTCCAGTATTCGACAATCTTCCAAGGGGACGCTGGCGCCTATCTTGGTGAACTGTTGGCCACAAGGGTATGCTTTGTCATGATGGGAGGCGGGACCGGACGGGTGCTGAACAGAGCCTACTTTGGAAGTGTCCAAGACCCGTTCGGCCTCAAAAGGCACTGCTTCGGTATCTCGGCCATCGCCAATTTCGTGGCTGGGCTCGAAGCTGGCACGATGGGGATCTGCAACAGTCAGCAGGCACCCGTCCTGCGCCAATTCTGCCAAAACTTGGCCTGTGATTTCACGCTGCTGTCTTTGGTGGGCAAGAGTCGCAAAAGAGATCGCTCTAACTACAGCAGCGAGTTGCAAAACCTTGCCAAGCGGATGCGGCTCGATGTCAAACAGCAGACCAACGAGTTCTTGGCCGCCGCGACAAGCCTCGCCGAGAGCAATGGAAAGCAAGTCGCTGTCGTGATTGAGGAGCTTCAGAGATGCCGGAGAGCGCAGGCTGACAACGGTGAGCGTATTGGCACGCTGCAAACTCTGGCCAGCAAGCTACCTTCGGACCGACCGATGTCCCCGGCCCTCGCAAGCGAGGTTGCTGCGTTCGGTCAGCGCTTCGACAAGGAGGATGAGGTCGTGCTGGTGCAGATGGAGAACTGCCGGAAAGCACAGGACAGCAACGGAGAGCACGGCGGCGCGCTGCAAACTCTCGCCAGCAAGCTTCCTGCAGATGGACCCATGTCGTTGGCCCTCGCAAGCGAGGTTGCTGCGTTCGGCCAGTGCTACGACAAGGAGGATGCGGTCGTGCTGGAGCAGATGGAGAACTGCCGGAAAAGACAGGAACGCTTTGGAGAATACGGTGGCACGCTGAGCACGCTCGCCAGCCAAATGTACGACGGCCAGCATCAGACGGTTGGGTTCGTGAACGCCGTAGCCAGTCTCGCTGAGCGCTTTGAAAAGGACGTCGACGAGGTGATGCAGGACGCGGCAAATGTGGTTTACAGCTGGTTGAAACTTGCGGACGACGACACAATTGACACCGTCGAAGAATACCCAAAAGTTGATGTTGTGTTGTCGCTGATCGAACAGCAACGGGCGTACAGAAAGGCCCAGAAGCAGCGCGCCGCGGCGGAGTGGGCTGAGAAGGAGGCCCAGAAGCAGCGCGCCGCGGAGGAACGTGCCGGTGTGTACAGACCATTGATCATTGCTGCAATCGAGAGCCGAGAGAAGCTTGCCGGTACTGCTCCAACTTTGAAGAAACACGTACGAACAGCAGTGGGCGAGCAGTTCGATGGCGGCGCATTCAATCCGATGCTGCGAAAGATGGTTAGAGATGGCGAGCTCATGCAGACCAAGTCGACGTACTCGTTCGCGGGCAGCCAGAGCCAGAGCGTCGGTTGAGTTGTGTAATTTTTCGTAGGATTCGTTGCCAAACAATTCATCCCCCGCCCAAGCCCACGCGCCGAAATGGATCCAGAAAACAATGTCGAGATGGCGCGGCTCCTCTAGGTACTGTGCGCACTGAGCAGTTGTTGCTTATCCCGTGCAAGCACGTGTTTACGGTGCATGTCACTTATCTCCCCTCGCGTCATTCATTCAACTTTTTCCTTTTCCGTCGACGTCGACTCGACCTTGCGTCGTCACAACCACGCCACGCCAGGTCGGCGGACGCGGCGCTCAAACCAAGCTCTTCGGCTCATAACTCATCTCTTTTGCCTGCGTCGCGCTGGCTGGGATAACGCAGCGAGAGCACGAAAATGAGAGTGGCGGCACTTGCGCTCGCGGTGGCGCTGAGTCATCCACATGTTGCAAATGTGGTGCATGCCTTCCAGCCGCAGGGAAGCCTCTTGCGACCATCGTCGCCCTATCATGCGAGGAGACGGCTGTTTGAGCGGCGCGGCCAAAGAGTTAACGTCGTGACGTCGGCAGGCGAGGGGGATGCGCCCCCGGACGACAGGCTCGAGAAGTTTGCAGCGCCGCTGGAACTCAAGACGGGCGGCGATGGTACCAGTACTGGCGCCAAAAGCGACGCCAGCTCGCCCACAACGGGCAAAGTGGTGGCATCGTCAGACAAGGCCGTTGATATGTCGACTTTCACTCCGTCGGCGGACACCCCACTTGCAAACAAGTATTACATGTTGAAGATGCAAACAGCTGGAGGATCAACCGATGCAACGGCAGAGACTGCAGAGACGCCGCCGCCAACACCGACGCGTCGTAGGTTTACGGATTTCGGCATTGCGTCGGAGCGGGCAGAGCCAATCAACGGGGAAGCCAGCGTGCAAGATTCTGCAGCGAGTGCCAGCGAGGATTCCGCGCCTCCGATAAAGCTCAACGGATTCACAGATCTTGGTGGTCGTGGGGCTCGGCCGATGAAAGTGAACATCGAAGGAGGAAGCTCTCCCAACAAAGCTGCGGATGCAAAACCTCCTGCTCCAGCAGGTGAAACTGCACAAGCAACTAGTTCTGGAGACGCACAGCAATCTGCAGCATCGGGAGTAAATGAGGCCCCTCCTGCCGCTGCCGCTAAGGAGAAAAATGTGGCGCCCGCTGCATCGTCGGATGCCGCGAAGAAGGAAGCATCA
The DNA here is from genome assembly GCA_036939355.1 of Thalassiosira profunda. NCBI lineage: Eukaryota > Bacillariophyta > Thalassiosirophyceae > Thalassiosirales > Thalassiosiraceae > Thalassiosira > Thalassiosira profunda. The sequence continues at coordinate 7,986 of JALLAP010000294.1, read as the reverse complement.
GCCACAACAGCACCGACAAAGGACACAACAACACCCGCTGCCACCGCATCCGAGCTGGTCAAATCACAGCCAACGACAACAACCAATCCACTCTCTCTACCGAGTATGAATTTGGACGTTGAAGACTACGGCTTGGTTCCTCTTGTTATCATTGGAGTATCGCTATTCTCGGCGCTAGGGATCTTCCTCAATCAAAACGACGACAGCAAAAGCAAAGACGCGGGCAACGAAAAGGGCACGGACGAGTCGAAGAACCTCCTCCAGAAAGTGAAGGATGCGGGGCCGGCAGGGGCGGTCAGCTACGCCTTGTGGGAGGCGGCTTTCTGGGGAGTCTCGATCCCCGTCTGCGTCGTGAGCTATCAGAAAGTCACTGGGCATTGGCCCAACTTGTCGGACGCGGAAGAAGTGAAGCAGGTTGGGCTCGAGGCATTTGCATTTGTTAATGTTGCGCGTCTAGCCGTGCCGCTACGGATCGGACTGGCGCTAAGCACCGTCCCTTGGGTCGAGGAGAATATCATGCGCAGATTCAAAGGCTCTGACTCTGGGAGTTCGGGAGAGGAGGCGGAACAACTTTACGAGGAAACGAAAGCGTCGACTGCATTTGATGGTGTGCAGCCAACCAGAGCCAAAGAGACTATTTCGCAGTCTCAACCTACAACTCCGGAATACACCAGTGATCGAAGGCGGGATGAAAGCACATCTGCCATCTCTTCAGAGGATGAGCTAGAATTCTGCGAGCCTGGACAAATCACTGAGGGTTGTTCTGAGTCTATCAAGGGATATCTGGATTCGTTGGCGAGCACTGGAGCAGTAGCAACGGATGGAGAGGTAAAGGCCATCGTTGGATACCTCGATTCGCTGGGGTCCAACGCCTCTCCGGCGAAGAAGGGCAAGGCGGGTGCGGCGTTCACTAGCTATTTGGATGCTTTGAGCGAGGGATACATGCCGGCGCCAACCTCGGCAGAGGCGGTTGCAGACTACTTGGGAGCATTGACCAATGGCAACGACGTCGCTGCGTCCTCCACCGGACAAACTGAAGAAGAACGAATTGGGTCTCGAATCATAGAGGTCGAGGTGCGTCTCGACCGGTTGGAGAGGTCCGTCGACAGTCTGCCCGATGATATTGCATCGAGGCTATTGGACTATCAAGCACGCCAGGATCAGAAGCTGAGCGACGAAATGGAGAAGATTATGGCTCTATTGGTGGCTAGGCAGTAGAGATATCTTTCACTGAAATACCTCAGCGACCTTGAATCAAATCGTCGAGGTGCTTCGCTGCCAATTCCCGGTTCTCACTTTTCGTGTCGTCTTGCGAATTCTTGTGCGCCCGCAGGCAGCCCTCAAACTCCTCTTTGCTCAAGAGGGCACTGCGAAACGCGCTGCCAATGGCATTGAGAGACGTGTCGTCTCCCGCTTTGGCAGAAAGCATCATGCGCCTCATGCCTCTGTCCGCATTGCCTACGCTGCATTCAAGGCAGCCAAGGTTGTGCCTGGCTTTGACGTTACCTCCAATTGCTGCGATTTGGTAGTGATGCCTAGCTTTGGTGGCATCCTTTTCGTAGGAGTGCATTCCGTGGTAGTACACATTTGCCAAATTGAAGTGCGATTCCATACTGCCGAGGGTTGCAGCTCTCTCGAAGAGCTCCATTGCTTTTTTCGTATCCTGTGGCAATCCGCTGTCTCCTTCGAGGTATTTGCAAGCAATCTCGTTCATTGCTTCAGCATCACCGACCTCCATTCGCTGCTCCAAACGTTGGACGACTTCAGCGCCTGAACACGAAGCCGGGGCGCGGCAAAACGGACAAGGAGGGGGCCTGGTTTTGATGGCAACCGCATAGATGCATCCGTTACACACGGCGGTACCGCAACACTGCTGAAAGGTCGCCATTCCTGAACCAAGAGGGAACGGGAGGAAGCAGATTGGGCACTCCGGAGTCTGAGGAGGGGCGAACAAGGCGTTCTCAAAGAGCTGAGACGCTTGTTGCTTGCACAGCTTTCTGTGCCGTCGTCGGTCGGCAGCTTGGCACGCCCTTCCGCAATACTTCACCATCTTGCACGCTTTGCACGTCTTGAGGTCGTCGCTGCCCTTGCCGCACGCGGCACAGCTTTCGTTGGTGCTCATCGCGCCCTCCGCGCAACAATACCATCAACTGGTGACGAGGGCCAGATTGCAATGCTTCAACTGGCGGCGAGGGGGCAGATGGCAATGCTACGACTCCGTCGATGGACGACCGGCACTGCAAACAACCGACTTCGTGCGCCGACGTGCCTCCGCCCTCGATTCGCGGCCGGCCCAAGGCAAAAGTCTCCTTGCGGCAGTGACCAACGGCCGCCCTTGTGGCGGAGAGACTTCCACTTGCAAGTCCGGCGGAAAGACGTGAGGTGAAGGTAAATACATACCATACCTACGTACGACACCGATACATAGGGCCCCTCCGCTCGCGCACGGACAGGACCTCGCGCTTTGCAAGCGAAGGGCCGTCTCCCTGCGCACTGCCTAGCCCCGACGCCGCTAAGCATCACTCTCATTTGCCGAGAGCTTTGGCGGAGCGATGGAAGGCCCCAACGAGTTAGCCGATGCCCGGCGGCCCGAGTACGACGGCGACTCGTCGACTAGCAATGACGATGCTTCCGATAACGAGACCAGTTCGTTGAATGAACACTCTATGCAATGGATCAGGCGCAACGGCAACCTAAAACATGCAACGGCAAGTTGGTGGAATGACGAAGGTTTTTTTGGTGATGATGCCAACACTGTCGATTGGGTGAAGTGCGGGAACGCTTTCGGGTCGAACACTGTCTTGAAAGAAATGACGATACGGGGCTTCGGCAGGGGAATGATGTCCCATGGCTTCGGAGAGGATCCGGAAAGCTTCAGTAGAAGCAGCAACCTCGTGCATTTCTGCCATGCATTGTCATGCAATCGTTCGCTCGAGGGTTTGACCATCTTCGCTTGCACCTTTGATACAGAGTTGACAGAATTGGCATTGCAATCGCTGGCTCCGTTGTTCTCGCACAACGGCAATCTTCGTCGCATCGAGTTTGTGCACTGCACAATCGATTTTGGTAATATGGCGCAGCTTAAGCATCTGCGGTGTAAGAGCAATTCGTTAGAGGTGATAGGCCTTGTCGACACCGAGTGCCCACCACTCGCGAAGCAGCGGGTGCTGGAAGCTTTGGCGGAACAAAGATATCTGAAGAATATCTCCTTGACCGGTACAAAGGTTGGTTGGGGTGCGATGCATGCATTGGCTAGAGTTCTCAGTGCGCATACGTCCAATGTTCATACGCTCGATCTCGGACGTACGTCGATGGACGATGAAGCGATCTCATTCTTTCTCAAGATGGTCGCAAACAATGGAAAGTTGAGGACGCTGTGCTTGGAGGGGCTGGAGCTGGGCGCGCTGGGATGCAGGTCTTTGTCAAAATACTTGAGTCACAGCTCCTGTGCGTTGGAGAGCCTTGATCTGAACAGTTGTCAACTCAGCGACTCGAACTTCATTCTCTTGGAGATGGCATTGGCCGAGAACACATCTCTCCTCGATCTGAATCTGGCGAACAACGATGCAATCACCGCCGGAGCTTGGCGAGAGTTTAAGTTTTGGCGCTACGCCTCCATTCCAACGACCATTGACATTGGAGGCAATCGAATTCCCCGTGACTTTGTGCACGAGTTTGCAACTAGCAACGTCACACTGAATTCGCTATCGCTCAGCTGGACGGGAGACATGGGCGAAACTGAAATACGAGTGATCTCTGACTGTTTGCGGTCATCTGGGTGTGCATTAAAAGAGCTTTTCCTCGAAGCAGTTGGAGTGAACGACGTGGGTGCCACGATGCTTTGCTCGGCGTTGGCTCACAATACTTGCCTTTCAATTCTGGACCTCGCTGCAAATCCCATCCACAACTGGGGCATATTCTGTGGCCTTCTTTGCGAAACCTCGAGCCCATCTCGCACTCATGCGTCTAATCATATCCTGGAAAGTCTCGGGCTTTCCGGTTACCTTGAAGCCGGTCCTTCTAGACTCAAGGATCTATTGCAGCTGAACGGAGACAGCGACAAAGTTGCAGTTGCGCGCACCAAGATTCTTCGAACGCATGTGGTGCATCCGGACGGGGACAACATCCAGTTGCTCTGCAACATGGAGTTCAAGCTTTTGCCGCGAGTGCTGGCTTGGCTTGGGTACGTGAGAGACGACGCTGGCTTTGCAATCACGTACCGGCTTCTCGCCCGGCTGCCAGAGTTGTTCTTTAGTCAGAACCCAGGGATGAAGAAGCGAAAGAGAGCGTAGGTGTCCGCCTGCAATGATTGGGCTGCTGTTTTTAGCTATCAACAGACCCATCTGTTTCGTCAACCCCAAAATCACTAATAGTACAGTTCGCCTCAATGTGTTTCGTGCCACAATTGATTTGCTGCTGCTATTCAGAAGCAAATAGGTTTCTTTTCAGCTGAGCGGCATCTGATGGGCAGAACCGCCACCGCCAGATCCTATGCCGCCACCTTCTCCATTAACGAGGTATCCCTCGATCTTCAAAAACTCCTTGGCTAGCTTTNCCAATTCTGCCAAAACTTGGCCTGTGATTTCACGCTGCTGTCTTTGGTGGGCAAGAGTCGCAAAAGAGATCGATCTAACTACATGAGCGAGTTGCAAAACCTTGCCAAGCGGATGCGGCTCAATCTCGAGCGACAGTCAGACGAGTTCGTGGCCGCCGCGACCAGCCTCGCCGAGAGCAATGGAAAGCACGTCTCTGTTGTGATGGAGGAGCTGGAGAGGTGCCGGAAAGCGCAGGTCGACAATGAAGAGCAATGGGGAGAGTACGGTCGCATGCTGAGCAAACTCGCCAGCCGAATGCTCAATGGCGAGCAGCAGTCCGAGCTCACGGGCGCTGTGACCACCTTCGCCAAGAGCCGCGGAAAGAACTTCGACGATGTGATGCAGCAGGTGGCAAATACGACTTTCAGCTACTTGAAACGCTCGACACATTTGAGCCAGGGTGAAATCGATGACATCGGAGCAAACCCCAATATGGCGAAACTGTTGCCTTTGATCAAACGTCATTGCCGTTTGGGGAGCGAGGTGGCCGCGAGGGCCGCTGCGACTCGGAGTCGAGACCTCTCGGAAAGAGAGAAATGCATGGCTTCGAAAACAGTCGCTGAGATTGCGAAGGACCCTGCTATTCTAGAAGGGTCGTCGACTCTCGTCAGTTCCAGATTGGCCACAATCATGAAGAAGAATGGCTGCCCCAGAAACCGGTTGTATGACGAATACCTCCAGCACGTCATTCGTGAAAAAGCGTCCAAAGCGAAGACGAGGACCGAGTCGAATGGACCCGCCCCCGCCGCCAAGGCGATGCCAAATGTATGGCGGTGCGACATCTGCCGCGAGGTCGTTTTTGGTACCTACGACAAGGCGGTTGCCCACGAGTCCGGATGCAGGGGGAGGCCGGCGACTGCCGCCGTTGATATGGCCGAGCTGAGGCAGCAATGGGCGGAGCAATCGAAGGACGCAGCCGGCGACAAGTTGTGGCTCGAGAACCTCAACGAGCTTCGCCTCAAGTCCGACGGCACGATCGACTACTCCTCCCTCGACGAGGATGCCAAGAAGAAGATGCAGCAATTTGTCAGTTACCCGATGACCGCGGAGCGCGTAGCTTGGCCGTGTGTCCCATGGAGGTGGTGTCGAGTCTGAAGTAGGGGAGTGGAGGGCGTTTCACTGCCACATATTGCAGAACCGACACAGGAGGAGTTACTGCGAGGAAGTTAGGAGACTGTTCGAGACGTACAAAGAAAAGGTGCCAGCGTACAAACACAAGAAACTATACATTGACTGATGCAAGTCGAGGCAGCTGATGTCGTATGCTCCGCCGGCATAGCGACCGCCACTCTGTAAAGACTACCTCGACATCAATTGGCGCTCAGTTCCTCTTCCAGTGTTACTTGTAGTTGATCTCATTCGACTAAATTGATCGTAGACAGACCCTTCAAATGCCACTTGGTGAACCGATCTTCTTTTGTACGACACTTATCGTGCCACCAAATCCCACAACCCAAACCCCAAACCCCGCGGCGCGCCGCACCGCCACCCCCGCGGCTGCCGGCTGCCTGCTGACCTGCTCCCCTCCGTCCGCTGCGCATCATTTATCCACTCGCCGTGGTTGTGCCTGCATATCTGGCGCCCGGGGCAGAACCTCAACGGATCTGCAAAACAAACCTCTAATCCAAAACACATCATCCAACGCCGGCTATCAATCCATTGCAATTATCATGGGCCTCCACCTCCCATCGGCGCTGGTGGGGTCCCTGGTCGCCGGGTCCGGCTTCCTCCTCATCCATAGAGAGCTGTCACACCGGCGACGGCTCACAACCAAATGGGCGCTGCAGGAATACGCGGAAGATCAGTGGCGGGGGTGGAGGAAGGGGACGGCCGATCCGATTGCAAATGCGGCGAAGAAAAACGTGACTTCGTTGGCACCTACGGTAAATGTTGGGTCCACAGCAGATATCACGTCTACGTGGAACAGGGGGGTTGCATCTCTGAGAGACATGTTGAAAAGGGAATGAAGTTGTGATAAATTGGGGAAAGAGGAGATTGAGGAAGTGGAGTATTTTATTAGTGTTGCAAAAGTCGCTGGAACTTCTGGAGCACCGCGTTGTCGTACTCATCCCAAGCAGCTGCGTCAGTATGGTCGAACCTCTTTCCGGAAAGGACCTTCCTGCACTGCTCTTCCGTGGTTCCGACGGGGTATGCATCTTCCACAAAATAGTCGTAGCCAAAGGCGTGTGATTCACTGCCCTCACTCGTCTCGGATAGCAGCTGCGTTTGCGTATCAATCCACTTCCCCAACTGCGTCCGAATCTCGTCCGCGCCTCCTTCTTTGGGTTTCGTCAAGTTGCATGCCACCTCGTACACCTTACCTCCCTCGGACGGACTTCTCACGTAGGGCAATGTCAGCGCTTCGACTCCCGCAATTCCATATCCTTTATCAATGTTTCTCCCTCTCAGAAATTGCGTCAGTGTCTTTGCTTGGTCAAAGCTGACGTTAGACGTCAAACGAACGTTGAAGTTTTCTACGAAGGTGCCCGGTGCACCGATGGTTGTATCTCCTTTGGGCGCCCTGCTCGTCTCAAGAATTTTGCCATTCTCTCCAATAGCACACCCAGAATTAAAGAAGGAAGTTCTCTCTCGTCTCACAGTTGCCAGTGGTGTGTTGTTGGGGCATGCCCTCCCGTAGTAATGGACGTTGACCAACTTCGTTTCTGATACCCGCTCTCCAATTTGTCGGGCTGCATTTGCGGCTGCATCACATTCCTTGGTTAGATGAGACAGTGGCATGACCGATACATGATCCACCAAACCCACAAATGGATGCCGAGCGCTGCCTCCTCCTGGTTCGCTGCTCCCACCTCCATTATTGCAATCCATCTCAATCTCTTTCAGAGCATTGCATAACAGCCCAGTTGCCACATCTGACACGCATTCGGGCGTTCCGGCGAGATGAAACGACGATCGATCGTAGGGCACGTCCGCGTAGGCATGTATCATGGCCACGGGCGCCATCGTTTCCTTTTCTGGCGAATCACCCTTCGATGTGCATCTGTTGTGAGCGGCGTCATCTTTGCGGATCTCACGGCATCGATTTTGGGCGCGCCCAAGCAAACTGAGCAGTGTCGAGGACTGCGACGCCGCCGCCGTGACGTAGATATTGCAGGCCACGAGGGCTGCGGGGGGCAACATGCTGCAATGCAATGCAACGGTGCGTCAGGAGTCTGGAGCGGCCGGGAGGAGGGGGAGGGCGCGAGGAGGAAGTGGTGATGGTGGTGTGCGTGGCCGCTATCGTGCATCGTCGCTGGGTGACTTTTCCACTTTTTACTTTTTCCTTTTTTCACCTCCCTCATCCCTGCGCCGCAGCAAGCTCGTTGTCCCAGAGCCGGGCGAGCGGCGGAGCCCTCCTCCAGCCCTTGCACTGCAGCGCTATCCATCATTG